>QFEC01008290.1:0-18814 GCA_003316585.1 Gomphus bonarii
AAACATGGAAACTAGAATGAAGATATGTGGAGCGAAAGTACTAGAAAGAATGAAGGCAGGCATACATGCCCGTACATGAACCAAGGTAAGAGAAGTGAAGTAGATGAAGGAAAAGTAGAAATGGAGTGAAGGAGAATGTAACCAAGCCAAGCCAAATGTGATCCTAAGACATATGAAAGGACTGGATGACTTAAGGGTTGAGACAGGAGAGAAAGGGGCACATATATGTGGCCATGGACATCAGCTGCCCCATTGGAACTAACAGATGCAACCCAGATCCAATGGAACTGATGGAATTACAAGGGTACACAGCAAAGAGAAGCCTCAAGCATTTTCAAGGGATACCGATCGGAAATGGACCCTAAAATACGTGACGCAGTGATATGTATAGCATGGAACATCAATGGGTCTATCCCACAGCAGACAATTTCTTTTCTTACTCATAACATGTCAAAATCATAACTCTGTATAAGTAGTAACTTAGGACATAGTAATGAAACCAGTTCCTCTTGCCCAAAAAGCAGAATCGCTCCTTGTCTCCATCGGCACCTCGCTTACATCAATATCGTGATTCCCATCGAAGGCTCGTTGTTTGAGACCTGAAATTAATCAGAGAAGTTACCAGTTACTATCAGAAGTGTCTCACAATGTTTCGAGCACACAGGTTCAATAACCAATTTGTTATTGATTTTACATTCCCCATAGATCCCAGAGCTGACCTCTCAGTACAGGTGCTAAAGGGCCATATTTGAATCTTTAGACAGTTACACAAATATTCCACAGCATATATCCCCAGACCAAAGTTCCATTCAACTCTCAGATCATCACTCTTAGTTAGAAACCATCCACCACCCCCAAATAACTCTTAATTACAATATTCAGGTCCTTCCCACACCATCACAGAACCTCCACCAAACTTCAGTGTTCCCTCAACCAGCCAATCATTCAAAGGCTCTCCACCCTTTTTATAGACCCACCTCCTTCCATCTGACCCCAAGCGATTGATTTTGGTCTCATCTGACCAGACAACACACTTCCAGTCCTCTACAGTCCACTCTAGATGAGCTTCTGCAAACTCCCTCCTCACCTTCCTATGCCTTGCACTAAGAAGTGGCTTCTTCTTCTTCACAATTGCCTTCATCCCTGCCTTCTTCAGGTACCTCCTTACAGTTTTGGAGGCCAAGGGTTGATTGAGAATGTTTTTGAGCACCTGGGTTCCTTGGGTCACATTCCCAATCTTCCCTCTTTCCATGAGATGCATGATATGATGGAGATTGGAGAGGAAATTTTGGAAGGGCAACCAGAAGAGGACTTACTGATATAAGGACAGTGTTTCCTGTGAATATTGGAGATGAAACCAACAGAGACACCAAGGTAGGAAGAGATATAAGGGCCAGAATGACCAGATTTAAGCAGTTGGATGATAGAGTCAACTTTGGCAGCAGAGAGGAACTTCATGGTTGAAAACAAGGGGGTATTTGGTGTTGTTTGGATAGAAACAAACCTTAATTACGATCATGTGATATCACGTGATTTTGAGCTCTGTATGTATCATTTTTTGATGAAAAAAATAGAGGGGACAAAACCGTTCAAATGTTTGATTATTTTAAATAATTAATATCTTGGCCAATATTGAGAATTACATAATAATCCTGGTGAGTGACCTCAAGCTAACATGTGGGGCTATCATGATAAATTATATCAGATTTTGCGCTTATGTGATAATTGCATTATTTGCTACACAATCAAAGTGTTCACAACATGTGAACTGTTTTGTCCTTTACTGTATAAGGGAGGAATACTGTTAGGATCTTGTGTCATGAGATCCCCACTTGCTTAGTCATCATGATATAATTCTTTCACTATCTTGAGTAATCCCACTTAGCACTCAGGCTTAGAGTCTAGACATCACTCTTCATCACTTCTTTTATTCAGTTAGATTCTCCAGTCATGATACTCTTTCTCTATTTAGTAATTCCTGTTGCCTCATGCATCATTCTTTGTAATACACCTTGCTTGAATCTTATTCTTACTCATCCATGTTTCACCTTACCTTTGTTTTAATTCCTGTCCTGGAAACCCCCTTGTTCTCTTGATTTGAAATCATCCTGACTATTTGAAATACTAATCTAGTATATAATATGTATGTCTATTAATAGTTCTGTCAGAGTATGATCCAACTGAACCCTCAGTAACTCAGTCATTCCAACTGAACTTCTTCAATGTCTAATTATCACAAGTCCTTCACATACATCCTTGGTTTGGTAACCTCAGTTCTTCTATGGTCATTCATCCCCTGTCTCCATGTCTTATTAGTTACATTCCTTACTCCCCATTCCTTAGTCAGTCATTCCTTACTCCCCATTCCTTACTCAGTCATTCCTCCCCATTCCAGTTTAGTATTTAAGTTGTCTCTGTTCATGTATGTACTTCAGTCAGAAATCAAACTAAAGCCCCTATGTTCCCTTCTAAGTATGGCCACTCACTCAGTCCTGAACACTTCAGCTAAATCAACTGAGACCCCTCTGAAATACAGTGACATACCTAAAATGTAATAGAGTGGGTGAAACCCAAATAGGTTGAAGCCAAGTCATGTCTGATCTCAGTTCATTGGCCTGAACCTCACCTCAGTATTTGTATTTTGGTTAAGCCAGCTTGTAGGGTGCATATATGCACTATACCACCTCTGACAGAATCAAACTTAATATATTTGTAATTTTATGGTCAAAACCATCAAGAACGGTTCTTTATATGTTGAAATATTTTTCTGATTTTTCTGGTATTTTTCCCTTCATTTGTGACTGAGATCTCACTTTATTTTGTGTACACTATCAGGCATGGCACCCAAGATTTGCCTCCACCTCAAGACTACATACATCCCCAGAGTTCGGCGGATACAGCCCGAGCAGTCACTTGGTTGCTTGCATAGTAAGATGGGCGCGTGACTAGCATCAAAGGGCAAGTTCAAGCATACATGCAGGTGAGACCTCTCCTGCATATTTTCCCCTCCTCAATGTGAACTATCACTGAGGAGGTGAGCATCCTATCTTATAACAAAAGTATAATAGTTAAATTTGCTTTATTTCTTCTTAAATAGTGTAATTACTTTTATAAAACATCCAGTTTTACATTTTATATACAATACATAGAAGAAAAGTAGAAAAACAAATAGTTTAAAAGAACACAGACTCCCCTACCCAGTATATGCACCCAGAATCCAAGTAGACACTTATACCAACAATCCCCAAAAGAAACTAGACCAATAGCTTTATTTCTTGTAGCTACAGAACATTTTAGATACTACGTGGGCACAACACTTTGGTCCCAGGGCAGGGAAGCACCTAGGCAGCTAAGGGATGGAAGGAATGGAAAGGACTCACAGGGTCAACCACAGAACAAGCAGACAGCAGTCATGGCGGAAATAAGAGGTGGAAGGTATAGAAATGATATGTAAGATGACCAGAGGAGTCAGAGGTTGAGACAGGAGTGGAAGGGGCACATACATGCGACTACAGACATTGGCTGGTGCATTGGAACCGATAGAAGTACCCCAGAATCAATGGGATAATTGGAATAACAAGAACACATACCAAAGAGAAGTCTCAAGCATTTTCAGAGGTTACCAATCGGAGACAGGGAGCAAAATACACAATGCAGTGATACGTATAGCACAGAACCTCGATGTGTCTATCCCAAAGGAGCCTTATTTCTTTCTTTCATTCATAACACACTAGAGTTGTAACTTTGTATAAGAAATTCTAACTAGCTCAGGATATAGTAGATAAAGTAGTTCTTCTTGCCCTCTAAGCAATAATTGCTCCTTGGCTTCACCGGTGCTTTGCTCACATCAAAATTGTGTTTCCCACCAAAGGCTCATCATTCGAGACCTGAATAAATTCAGAGAAGTCATCAGTTACTATCAGAAGTGTCTCACAGAGTTTCGAACACACAGGATCAATAACACATTAGTTATTGTATTTACATTCTCACACAGAAACCAGAGCCGACCTCTCAGTATAGGCACTAAAGAGCCGTATAGACCACAGGAGATCCCCAGACCGTTACACAGCTGTCACACAGCATATATCGATAGATTAGAATCACGTCCGATCCCCAAAGGATCATTCTTCAGTTAGAAACCATCCTACATCCCAGAAACACTCTTAATCACAAGTCACACTTATATACCCTAGCCCAGTGCTTATTATGTAATCTGCAGATGCAAGGCATGGAAAGGTGTGGAAAGACATAAACAAGTAACAACAAACTGACAATGAACTCCAAACTGGACTCCAAGCTGAACCCTGACACCAATCTTCCTAAGCAGAGACCTAGTCCCCTGCACATTCAAGGGATTCACTGGGAGGAGGTCTCACAATGCTACAGGAGAGTACATGTGAGAGACATTATTCCAGACATACAGTAACATCCACCCTGTCCACAAACTCACCCTCCTACTATACCCTGGAGAGAGGATCAAACCAAGTCAAACACTCACCTGCTCTTCATTCTGGTGTGATTTAAGAAGATATCTCAGTGGGTGTTTTCACTGAGTATCTAGATAAAACCCATATTGAGACACTGTGCATTGAGAGTGGAGTGATGTCAGGGTTCAGCTTGTTTCCTCTTATTGACACTCCCACACCTTGCATCTTCGAATTATGTAATAAGCACTGGAGTAGGGTATAGGGTTGTAACTGGTATGATGCTTACCCCTCAGCTTTATCTCTGAGGATTACTGCTACACCAGGTGGATTAATCTCAATCAGCTCATAATAATTATAGTATCTTATAATTGTGGCCTTGTCAAAGTGTCACCCTCACAGTAGCATAAATTATTGTGCTGTTGCCATCCAGCCTAATATAGCCTATTCAGTTAATAAATGAACACAATTTATTTCTGATCCCTTATTATTTTATTGAAAAGCAGCTAAACAAATTGCAAGATACCTAATACATACACCTAATACATACAAAAGATTACAGAATCAAGTACAGAAGTGATGGAGAAGGAATGCAGGGATATGTACATGGTTTAGCCAGATATGTGGATAATAACTTCACAGGCAATATAGTCAATTGAAAATCAACAAGTGGATGGGTCTTTACCTTCAATGATACACCAATTCCTTGGGCATCAAAGAAACAACTTTGTTAGTTGATCATCAATGGAAGCTAAACTTATAGCCAGGCCATTTGCCTCTGCAGAAGGAATATGGCTTATGAAACTTGGAAGAGATTTTCAGCTCAAATTAACTCCCATTCCTATTTTTGTCAATAACCAATCATTAATTGCTTTTTCAACAATTTATATCAATAATAGCCATACAAAACATATTGATATTTACTATCATTGTACTTGTGAACAGATAACCATTGGGAATATCAATCAATACTATATTTCCTCATTGGATAATCCTGCTAACATCTTAACCAAACCATTGACTGTATGAAGACACAATCACCTCCTCAATATCTTGGGAGTCTGTTGTGTTTGAAGGGGGGTGTCAGATATTGAACATGTTAAGAATGGGCCAAGGTGAGGCTCAGAGTAGGGCTTGGCTTTAGCTTATGTACTGCACTGTCTAGATCCTATAGTATCCCTAATTTCTGAGAGTGAGATCTGACAAAAGGCTTAGGGTAATCTTAGTTGATTTTCTGACTACTGAACTACTAATTCACATGCACATTATATACTAGATTAGTATTTCAAATGGTCATAATGATTTCAAATCACAAGAACAAGGGGGTTTCCAGAACAGGTTATAAAACAAAGGCAAAGTGAAACATGGATGAGTAAGAATAAGGTTTTGTGGGGTGCACTACTTATGTCAACCTCTGCTCATCTACCCTTCATATTTTTTTTAAATTTTCTGTATTTTTAAATCAAAGAGTTAGTGCATCATTCTCTTTTTTACTGTATATTATACATGCATGAACCTTGATTTGCTTCCACATCAAGATGACACACGTGTCTGGTTCCCTGGGGAGGGACTGGTAATTCAGCTCCACACTCAAGCTAGCACTTAGGAGCTGGCTCAAGCCTATACGTGAGTGAAACACTCACTCACATATGTGCAGTGATTGACTATCACTGAGGAGGTGAGCCTAATGTACCATTCAATGTAATTCTAAGATTTATTTCTTTTTATTTCTTTTATAGTGATAAAATTTAGGTATACTTAAATAAATTATAGTGGTTAACCATCACTGAGGAGTGATAAAATTTAAAAACCACTCCCAACAGTTGCTCATTATCTTACAGGTTTGAGCAAGGTGTGTTACAAGAATTGTTGCAAGGTATGTATAACAGAAATTACTAAATAGGGAAAGAGGATTGTGAGCAGAGAAATTAGCCAAATAAAAGAAGTGATGAAAGTGAGGCCTAGACTCTGAGGCTGAGTAAACAAAGGGACTGAGTAGGATTACTTAATGATGATGACTAAGCAAGCAGGAATCTTGCTTCATGAGTTCCTAACAGAGCAATACTATGTTTTCTATGAATATTCTGATTCTCACAAAATTTATGACAAGATAACAAGCTAAAATATTCAAGACTTATTCACAGTATATTGCTATGATTTTATATGATTTTTCATGGCAGATCCAACCTGTTTAGTATGCATATATGCATACATCTGACTATCTTCAAGCTAATCTTGATAGTGAAAATTATCCATTAATCCTTCTCATTAATTCCCATCCTGTCCAATCACTCTGAACATTATAATTCAAAGGTTACCTGATTTAGACAAACTAAAGTGCCCAAGACAATAGCATACATTGGAGGGCCCACATGTGTCTGGCCAGCCATCCACCTTATGAATACATTTTTCTTCTTGAGCTAGAAATTCATCAGCATGTGCATTATTAGTTTCTATGTCTTTTTCCCTTCCAAATTCCTCATGTACATTATCCTTCACTATAATGTAATTTTCTCATCATTTATACCTATATACATGTCTTACTGAGTTTGTATCACTCTTATCTCATGTAGTATTTAGCTCTGTCAAAGTACAATCTACTGAGCCTCAGTTCACTCGGTCGTACCAACTGAAGTCTGGCATACCATATTACAAGCTACAGACTTCCAAGTCTTACAAGTACTATTTGGTCCAGCTTGGCTCAGCTCAGTACCTCACACTTTGATTACATTCTCATTTACTTGCTCACTTCACTTTTGTTACCTTCAGTACATGTATGGGCATGTATGCCCGCTTCTCATATATTACTATTCTTACATCCATACTTTATATTCTTGTTTCCATGCCTTGTGCAATGTTGTTGCATATCTTATGGCACCCCATTCTCTATATAAGTAATTAGTCCTCATGTATATATTCTCCATTCAGATTATCAACTAAGTTAGACATATGCTACCAGTACTTAAAGTTAGTAGTCCAACCATTAGTACCGAGCATCTTGGAACCATACCAAGCATCCATCCAAAATCTAGTGGCATGGGCAGGAGGATTGGCGCAATGCAAGAACATTGAAGCCAACGCCACATCCAAACCTCAGCTCATTAGACTGAGCTGAACCCCCCAAACTGAGAGCATGTGTGCATGCACTTAACAAGCTCTAACATTGTAAAAACAAGATGTAATTGCTTTTGTCCCTTCACTCCAACCAGAAAAAAATTCAAATTTCAACACTTTTATTGCTAAAATAACTGATTCCTATTTTCTACTCCACATTCTTCAGGCTTTAATCTTATCACCATGGAGAAACTATCAGCAGTGGTGGAAAAAAAAAATCTCTGCTATCAGGTGTCATCTGAGGGTATTCTGCGTATGAAATGTTTTTGAGGTAGGTAAGAACGGATAACATGCTGAATCTTTGGCCTTGTCCTAACCTTTATTCCCCTCTCTAAGCTCGTGAAAACATCATCGCGATTCCCAGCTCGCGGGCAGTAGCGAGAATCCCGTGTTTGGGATCAGAATTCTCGATGTCTAGGGTAAACGGTGAATACACCATCTATATGGCGGATATTAGGTACACTGCATGCGCACGTCGCAATGCAGCTGGCGACGGCTCAGAGAGACCGAGGAATTTCGCTTTACCCTCCCGTCAAAAAATTTTGGTTAAAAGGGGATGGTACAATTGAACTGAGATCACACACTTCATTGCGCCGACAGTATCTTCAATGGGAACATTGGGATCGACCCTTGTTAAAAATAAATAAATTTAGAAGCCAGGACATCTTAACATGAGTAAAATACGACACACCGATGGGCATAATACAAGTCGATGCAGTCAGCACCTAGGCGCTTCAATGATTTTTCTAGGGCCTGTCTCACATATGCAGTTTCGGCACTGAAGACCGTGGCCCCTTCTCTGAACCCGAATTTGGTAGCAAGAAATATTGAATCTCGTTTCCCTGTTTCGCAAGCCATTTTCCGATATACATCGGCGCTGGAGACGCGGGTGGATATCAGATTCTTACGAGTGAAGCAAAAGCACAATAAACCTGTCCCATTGAGTTACACCGAGTTCGAATGCACGGTCGAGTAGTCATAAGTAAATACGTTACGTTACGACATTGTTTATTGGGAACTCACGTTCAGACGAGGAACGTCTGAACGTGAATAAAATTCTGCCCAACGACCGGCTTATCATGGGACTGGAGTGGATCGACAGCCCTTGAGGTTCTGGCCTCGGTAGCTTTAAAGTGGATCAACCTGACATCAAAATAACATAAATATAGAAAACGTCAAATGTGTTCAGAGATAAACTATCGGATCTCATGTTTTCGCGATCATCGTAGGTGGTAATTGATTTGAGTCGCTGAACCAAAGAGCAATGATTTTCACATATAGCAGGGTAGAAAGTACGTGTTTACAGTCGGTTCTTGGCTCATTTGATGAAACATATTGGAAGAGTCTTTTGAGTGATCTGTGTCGAATGTATGCACAACGGGCACCGCTGTCCGTGTCTCCATGCTTTCATAATGGGGTGTATACTAAAATACATTTTCCTCTGGAAACTTAGGAACAACTGTGACCTGAGGGGGTACAAGTACGATATCAATGCTCGCTAAAATGATTAAGACGGTTTTCTCCACTAAACTATCATCTCCCTACAAATGGTTCCGGACGCCCAAATGGTGGTCTCGGGTGGTGAGTCAAGCTTGGATTGAAGTAGACTCAGGAATGGCTTCACATGTAATTGCATGTAGCGGTCGCTATGAAATGTTCCCTTGTTGCATCATTGGCGTTTTTGTTGTATGATTATTGTCAGTCTCACTTTTATTTAGCTATCACAAGGCTGAAAAATAATGTATGCTTTGAAGTAATCACCTTTTCTGATGAGGTTTATTATGGCTCTCGACGACAAATCCCAGGCATCTAACAAGTATGATGATAGGTAACCTACGTTTGGAATACTCCGTGGTCGTGTGGCAAGGTGCTCTTCCTACTTGTAGGTCTCCGTGCAACAAAATCATGGATAATAAAGCGATGACCAGCTCGGTTTCAGAATCGCTACTTCTCCTTTGCTGTCTTGATTATTGATGCATCTGGTAACTCTGCTCCGTTTGTTTTTATACTTCTGTTCACGCTGACCATTGTCAAGTAACGTTCTGTGGATCCCTTACGGATAAGGTTGTCCACACTTTCCTCGGCAATGGTAGTCATTGACTTGGCATATCACAGGTGTAGGTTCACTGGCTCGGACTGGAATAGGCAATGAAAATTGAATATATGCGACGATTCTAGCTGCAAACGGTTTCTTGTTTGGTTTATATTATCGTAGGTCCATTCTCGCATGATATATAATATAACCCTTAAAATGATGACAGGGGGGCACCACCTCTTATCTTAACAGCTGGTATGCGTGTCGACCTTGTCTTCAGAATTTTCTAACCCACAGACTCACGGATAGTTATACTTACATCTCGTGTACGCCACCTCCTCATACTCCCGTATTTCAAGCCTTGACGAATATTGTGCAGATCCATGCAGTATATAACTGCAGCTGGAGGGTAACAGGCATAGCTGTAGCCATTGTGTTGGTTAATGTGGCTATCGGAACGACAGCTGTTTTATATAACTTGCCTAACGGTAAAAGGCTGTTTGTTATGATGATGCAGAAGTCTCATAGGCTTTCAGGAATCGCGGCGCCGTTTGGCCAAACGGGATGTCTCCTCGAAGGGAAGCCATCCCCATATGTATGGGTTTGCGCTGTTATATATGAATTGACCTTGTGTCTTTTCATGCTCTATAAAGGATGGCAGATATACTCTGAGACTCGTCGTTCTTCTCCCATGTTGACCATGATAATCAGAGACAGGTATTCTTCCAATGTTTGATTTATGAATTTAAGCTTACCAAAGAACATCAGTTTTCTCTATTTCATTACGCAAGTATTCCTCTTATCTTTTGAATCCTAAGCTTATCATTTCCAGCAGCATGCTCGATATTCTCCTCCTCAACCTTTTTCTCTCCTCATTAGCCCCTATTGAATTCTCCGGGGTTGGTCTTACGTGAGTGCGTCTGCATCAAAGTAGTGAGGTTTGACACGAAGCAGAGGATTTTCTCAGTTGGGCAGTTTCCATGCCCTGCGTCCTGGGGAGCCGAATGCTCCTCAATATCCGTGAGGAGTTCTACTCAAAGCGTCGAATAACGGAACATTCGGGGTATCCTTTAGAAACCTTATAAATTTCTGTATAAAGACACATGCATGCAGCAAGTATATAACTGCATTTCTTGAGTGTAGCGCCCTCCCTTCGAGCCTTCTCCCATTCTTTTATAAAAAAAACATCCGAAATTTTGACAATGAAACTGTGTACAGTTTCCTTGTTCTACTATACACATAATATGTGCAAGAAATTTCATCTGATGGCACACCATCTAACATGGTGGCTTCCCTGTTAAAGTTATAATAAGAGTGTTATCATTGCTAGGCTAGTTTGTGAATAAGGTCAAAGCAATTACTCTTCTAGATGCATAACTTATAGAATGGCTGCCACTGATAGACATAGTGGTGTTGGATGTGTAATGGAAGACTCTGAGAGTCCAGTCTACATAAGTGAAGAACACCAATTTGTCGGGAATAGTAATGGTACTAGGGTAATTACTGTACTATATCTGAGTTCTAATAGATAAGCACCTGTGTGGATGCTTGCTATGCTCTGCCATCTGTGTATGAGTCTGGTACAGTCCTGCTGTGCTATATGTGTATGAGTCTGTGTTTGAGTTTGTCAACACATCCTTTATTACTTTAAAAGGCTATGGGCCCCAGTCTAAAACTTCCTAATCACACTTGCCCTCAAATGTTATCCACCTACAGTTCACCTAATCCATCCATCCACACACACACACACACACCATCAAGGACATTCCCCCCAACCCTAACCCTAACCCAAATGCAACATACACAGTGCTGCAATGCACCCAGCAGCTGGCTTGCAAACCCAGGAGCCATGAGGCTTGTTTGAGGAACCACACCCTCCATTCAACAGTATCTGTATTTGATAGCTGGTATACAGCCTATCACCAAGCCAGAAGTTTAATGAGCTGGCTAAGCAGAAAGCCTTGGCACATAATTTCTCTAAATTGGCCCAGGAATGACCTTGTCATACAACAGTTCAAATCTTGGTATGAACCACCTGGATCATGGAGTGTATTGGACACTCAAGTCTTGCACAGCAGTCTACAGGGATCTCATTGTGAACCAACATGTGATAGCTGTTTGTATCAGCTCTGGTCAACCATCATTATATCTTGCTGGAAACCCAGACATATACCATAGGATTGATGCCTACAGCAGTCCTGTTCCACTTGAACCTAGAGTTCTCACTGGCAACCATATTTTGACAAAGACGCTCCCCTTACTCATGTGTCTGTCACACATAACATCCACACCACCTGCAAGATGATTCTTTTCACAAAAGGATAGGGATCAGTCCATCATTGTAATGGGAGGCAAGACATTTGACACTATAAGAACATCCAAGACAAGGCAAATATTAGTATCCATCAGGGGATGTCTACAAAAGTGGCCATGCAGAGGGATAACATGGTTACTCCTATCATCAATCACATACATGAGGCATTCCAAGTGCAGCTATAGACACATGCACAGAAGCCTAGTACTGCTTCTTCTTACTCCACATACTCATTCTTGCCAAGTTGAGCTCTTTTGTTTGTACTATATATGAGTTCTAATAGATAAGCACCTGTGTGGATGCTTGCTATGCTCTACCATCTATGTATGAGTCTGTGTTTGAGTTTGTCAACACATCCTTTATTACTTTAACATAATTTCCATATAGTTTATTGTTATGTTGTTATCCTTGTAATTAAGAGTTGTCTGGGGGTGGTGGAAGGTTTCTAGCTAAGAATGATAACCTGAGAGTCAAATGGGATTTTTGTCTGGGGATGTATGCTATGGAATGTCCATGTAACTGTCTAATGACCCTTGCTGGTGAATTCGGCCCTTTAGCGCCTGTACTGAGGGGTTGGGTCTGAGATCTATGGGGAAAGTAAAATCAATAACAAATTGGTTATTGAACCTGTGTGCTCGAAATGTTGTGAGACACTTATGATAGTAACTAAGAACTTCTCTGATTTGATTCAGGTCTCAAACAATCGATAAGCCTTCGGTGGGAATCCCAATATTGATGTAAGTGAAGCGCTGGTGAAGTCAAGGAGCAATTCCGCTTTATGAGCAAGAAGAACTAGTATGTTCATTGTATCCTGAGGTACTACTTATACAGAGTTATTGTTTCAAAATGTTATGAGTAAGAAAATAAAATGTCTGCTTTGGGATAGATGCATCAATGCTTCATGTTATATGTATCACTGTGTTGCATATTCCTAGCCCCATTTCTGATTGGTATCCCCTGAAAATGCTTGAGGCTTCTCTTTGCTATGTGTTCTTGTTATTCCTTTGGTTCCATTGAGTCTGGGTTGCATCCATCGGTTCCAATGAAGCAGCCAGTCTCCGTGACTGCATATATGTGCCCCTCTCTCTCCTGTCTCAGCTCCTAAGTCCTCTGGTCCTTTTGCATGTTGTTTCTGTCCTTCTTCTTTCTTATTTCTGCTGTGACCGTTGTCTGTACATTCGATTCCATGGTTGACCCTGTATGTTCCTTCCATCCTTTCCATCCCCTAGCCGCCCAGGCGCTTCTTTGCCCCAGGATCAAAGTGCCATGCCCATGTGGTATCTAAAACATTCTGTATCTATGGGAAATGAAGCTATCGACTTGATTCTTTTTGGGGATTGTGAGTTTTTATGTCTACTTGTGTTCTGGACACATATACTAGGTGAGAGAGTCTGTGTTCCTTTTAACTACTTGTTTTTATGCTTTTCTTGTATTTATTGTATATACTATGGGGATGTGTGTATTTTATAACAATGCCCTCAGCCTGCCTTGTGTTAATATGTTAGAGATGAGACCCAGGGTGTGAAAAATGCTGATAATAAAGTAATGTACCAAACATACAGAATTTGTTCTCACTGCACACCCACTGACCACTGACTCACCCCTTTCAACCTAACATTCTTTTTGCATCCCTCTCTGGAGGTAGTACTCCCTATTGTGGCACCACCACAATGGAGGTGTTTTTATTATCTGGGAGTTCACTATGTCCAGCCAGCTGCTGGCAGTAGCTCCCAAAATCACAGGGGGAAACTGCAACTCATGAGTTGAATAATGCATATCTTCCCGATTCAACAATGTTAACAGTGATTTGATACACACCAGTTCAGCATGCTTTGCCAGATTGGATATTTACATCAACAGCTTAGACTGTGTGCCCTCTTCTTCCTTCTTCCTTTTTCCTTTGCATATGCTGTAAGGTTTGGGTAAGTTGGGGCCAGCTGTGTATCCACGATCTGTCAAAGTATGATCTACCAAGCCTCAGTTCACTCAGTTGTACTGACTGAAGCCCCCACATACTGTATTACAAGTTATAAGACTCATATATGTTTGGCTCAGTTCGATACATCACACTTCATTCTACTCTTGTTTATTCATTTGCTTCGCTTCAGTTACCTTTGGTACATGTATGGGTGTGTATGCCCGCTTTTCATATTTTACTATTCTTACATCCATATCTTATATTCTTGTTTCCATGCCTTGTGCAACATTGTTGCAATCTTAGGCAACTCATTCTCTATATAAGTAATTAGTCCTCATGTATGCATTCTCCATTCAGATTATTGACTAAGTTAGACATATGCTATCAGTCCTTAAGTTAGTAGTCCAACCATTTGGTACCGAGCATCTCAGAACCCTACCAAGCATTAATCCAAAATCTAGTGGCACAGGCAGGCAGATAGGTGCAATGCAAGTATGTTGAAGCCAATGCCACATCCGACCTCAGCTCATTGGACCAAGCTGAACCACCCAAACCAAGGGCATGTGTGCACACACTTAACATGATCCATGCCAAGGGTATGTGCAAAGGGCAATCATTAGATTAGTTCATAAGGCACCTGCATGTTAGGTATTGAGCAATGCTATGTTTTCTATGAATATTATGATTCTTACAAAATTTACAACAAAATAATGAGCTCAAATATTGAAGACTTATTTGTAGTATATTGCTATGATTTTATAGGATTTCTCATGGTAGATATGACCTGTTTAGTGTGTACATATGCATACATCTGACTATTTTTGAGCCAATCTTAATGACAACAAGCCTCTATGGATGTAATTTTCAAGACTGATCAGCACTATTTTTCAAAATAATTTCCTCTCATTTACAAACACCCACTAATATATCTTGTCAATCTCCTCCAGAGCAAGGGATAGGTAAAGGTCAGGCTCTGTTCAAGTTCTACCCCAGGGTACAGTTAGAAGGCAAACTCACAACTCAGGCAATGATCGCTGTAGGTACTGTAGGGACCTTTGTAGGTTTTGAATGATGCCTCTCACATGTACTCCCATATGGCATTGCAAGTCCTGCTCCCAGTGAATCTCTCAAATGTGCAGGGGATTGAATCTTGGCCAAGGAATATTGCATCTCCAGCTTCATAGGGTTGACAAGTGAGAGGTTTCTTTTGCCAGGGAAGGGAGAAGATGGGTTTGGGTGGAGCTGGGAGTTTGAGGAGTCTCTCAATTTGTCTAATGTCCTTTGGATAGATAGACCAGTGCAATTAGATAGGGTAGGATTTAAGTGGGATGAGACTCTGTTGGCTGGATTGTCTGGTCATGTTGTAGTAATGAAGTCTTGTTATTGAGTGGATGGGGGAGGACCGATATGTAGGATGCATATATGCACTATACCACCTCTGAGAGAGTCAAACTTAATATACCTAATGTTTTCACTCCAAAAACCACCAAGAACAGTACATTACATGCCATAGTATTTTCGAGATTTTTTTTGTATTTTTCCTCTCATTTGTTTATGAGTTCTCACTTTATTTTGCTATATACTACCAAGCGTGGCACCCATTTTGCCTCTGCCTCAAGATTATGAGCGTGGCCCCACTATTTGGTGGGAACCACCCAGGCAGTCGCTCAGTGCCCTCACTTACTATATCAGTGCTTGACTGGCGCTAAAGGGCCAGTTTATGCACATATACAGGTGAGAAACCACCCACATATGCCCTCTCTCCTCAGTGTTGACAATCACAGAGGAGGTGAGCAAACCATTGTATAATAGCACCATAATGTCCAATTTCTTAATATTTTCTTTCTTACAGTGTAAACTATAGGTAGTGTAATAACAAACACTTAGTGTTGACAATCACTGAGGAGTGTAAACTATAGGTAGTTTAATCTTCTGAATTTCTGCCAACTACCGTGAAAAGAGTTGCATTACTCCCACATAGGTTATGGGCCCCGGGGAGCAAGCAGACAAATTATCCCTGAGTATGGGAAAGCTAGCTACTGATGGATCAAAATGGTCCTGGTGACAGGCTACTCTCCATACCTACTTTGAGTCAAAAAACCTTCTCAAACATATTGAAGGTACTGTTGATAGACCACCAGATCCTCCCACATATGCCAAAGGACACAGCCTCACAGAAGATGAGGAGATTAAAGTGGACAAGGCTGAGGAGAGACTGGGGAAATATCTGGGCAGAGAAGGACTTGCTAAGACCCAGATTCTGGTCTTGGTGTCAGAATCCCTGGCACTAATGCTAGAGAAGAAGAGAACAGTTAAGGATACCTGGGATGCCTTGGTAGTTGAAATGACAAAAAAAAAAAAAAAAAAAGTCATCACAACTATCCAGAGACAGCTCTGGAACATGAAATGTTCTGAGGATGATGACCTCAGGGAACACCTAGATAAATCTCAAGATCTCTATGCTTGACTCAATGACATGGGAGCTCAAATCCCTGGAGAGTTCCTGGACATACTACTCGCATCACTGCCACCTTCCTATGAAGTAGTCATGAATGCCCTCATCACATCCCTTGAGGAGGTTGGAAAACCTTTGGATCCTGATAATATTATTAGAATTCTCAAATCTCAATATGATAGACGAAAAACTCTATCTATTACTCAAGAGGAACAAGGATTTGTGGGCACATCAGAAAAGAAGGTGCCTATATGCACAAACTGAAAGAAGCCAGGTCACACAATTGAAACTTGTTGGGCCAAAGGTGGTGGGAAAGAAGGTCAGGGACCTAGACAGAAGAAATGATCCAGATCCAAGAAAAAGAAAGAGAAGGGCAAAGGCAAAGGCAATGTAGCTGATGAACAAGGCTCATCTCATGATGACGAGGAGGAGCCAACTGCATTCATCAATCATGATTATACAGCTACTATTAAGGACACAGTTGGAGATACCATCATATTGGATACAGGTGTAAGTTCCCACATGACACCTCATCGAAGGATGCTGGAGAACTATCACAGTTTCCCAATGCCTAAAACCATTAGAGCAGCTGATAGATGCAGCTTCAAAGCTTATAGTAGTGGGTGACTCAAGCTAACTACTAGAGTCAGAGGGAAAGCAGCTAATTTAATACTCAAAGACACCCTATATGCTCCAAAAATTGCCTTCACCCTCATTTCTATAGGCCGGTGTGATGATGCTGGAAACCGAATGGAATTTGCACACCAGAAATGCACTATCAGGAGTTTGGCAGGCATAATATTACTTCAAGCACCTAAATTACATGGCCTTTATCATCTGGACAACGAAAATAACCATCATGCCACTCAGCTATGCCTTACCGCCATTGAGATACACAGGAAACTTGGGCACATCTCAGAAAAGGCCATGAGATGCCTAGTGAACCATGGAATGGTATTGGGCCTTGAGCTCATGAACACTAAAGGTAGAATCACTTGTGATGCATGCATCAAATCGAAGATAGCTTGTAAACCTCTCCCAAAAGAACCAAGTGAATGTTCAAAGAACATTGGAGATAAGATATTTTCTGATGTACGGGGACCATCCAGACACATGACTATTGACAAAAAGTCATACTATGTATCATTTGTTATAAATTGGCAATTATTTGAATTATATGCATATATTCCAACACTAAAAGCCATATATCTCCACCAATTCCAACTTTTTCATCATAAGACTTTGCAGAGAAGTTACAGACAATACAAAGAACTCACATGAATATTTTCATGAATTTAGGACTACATTTTGGCAGATACCACCCGCACGGCCCTGTACCTTAACACCGAGACCCGTGGCGCCGTCCGGAATTGGCAGAGGAACAAGCCACTTGGCAGAAGTACATTTTTATATAGAATCTATTTCCATGTTTCCTTATGACTACAATTTTCCCCCCTATGATTTTTTCCATACCAAAAAACCCACGCACTCGCGCATATATCGTGCATACGGCCGCCTTAGGCCACCTTCCATATTTGTTCCGTCTCATTTTCAGCTTATAAATCATTTCTCACTTTCCCTTAAATACCCAAATGTATCTAGACACTCACAGTGAATAAATTCAGTAGAAACAGTCTAAAATTGTCCCCACACTACTCAAATTCGAGCTACACTCGAATTTCTCACTTGCGCGCAAACCGAAGGTTAAGCGCCGAACCTTCGCACTTTCCTAATCAGGACTAACTCATCGCACACTCGTCTTACAGAATATCAGAGACCACAGCTACGTTCACATTTTATTCTACTTTATTTCCATATATTTTCTATACTATTTTGACTTGTGGAAGAGCCACAAATCGCTGAACCGGCGCTTTGGCGCCCAGACCGGTTTCCCGGGACGGCGCCTAAGCGGAGGCAAACCCGGTAGTTCATTTATTCAGAGTAGATTCAAGATATCTCCACATTTTCCCTATCAATGAATACACTTTAAATTCCCAGAAATTCCGTTTCCTTCACACCTTATTTGTCTTACCATTTTGGGGATTTTAACATTCATATTATTCCCAAAAAGAATATATTTGTGGGGAACCTAACTAGTAACTTTGTCAACCCCCTTTCAACATCATTTACTGACAACTATTCAAGAGAATTGGTTCTGTATCTGATGCATACAAAAGATCAGGTATTTTCCAAATACAAGCTCTATGAGGCAATAATGCTTTACCAGTGGGATGTACATATCAAAACTCTAGTCTTGGATCAAGGGGGTGAATACACTAGTGCTGAATTCAATAAACATCTAGATCAACAAGGTACAAAACATAGATATATGGTTCATGACACTCCAGAGCAAAATGGAGTGGCTGAGTGCCTGAACCGGACATTGGTTGAAAGAACCCATGTTATGCTTCTAGAATCTAATCTTCCCAAGAGTTTGTGGTGATATGCTATTCAGCATGCCAATTACATAAAAAACCGCACACATACACAAACTTTACTGGATAATACACCTTATGAGATGGTTCACCACATGAAACTGAACTTACACAATACA
>QFEC01008290.1:19071-31521 GCA_003316585.1 Gomphus bonarii
GAGCTGGATCAAAGAAGTAGTGGAACAAACACCCTTCAGAGAATTTGAAGATCTACAACTGAGTCAGATGGGTGTGAGTAGTCCTATACAACAGCCGCCACCAAGAAGAAGTGAGTGGATACATCTCCAACATGAAAGAGCTGGTTCTGGAACTGCACATGCTATTATTGAAAGCGTTGAAGAAGACCTCACCACACTTGCGGTCGTAACTCAAGAGAATATTTTATACAATGATTCTAACATATTTGTGGATCAAAATTCCAAGGGAACTAACTACAACGATTATTTTTCAATAAGCGCCAAACCATCAGATGAAGAACATGATGAACTCATTCACTTCAGCTATGACCTGAGAATTCCAACAACAACTAAAAATGCAATGAATGATCTCAAATGGAGAAAATCCATGGACAATGAGATCAAAGCCCAAATTGAGAAAAATACATGGGAATTGATCATTCCTCCTTCTGGAGTGAACATAGTTGGAAGTACCTGGAAACATGTACTCAAAAAAGATCAGAAAGGAACTATAGTACATGCTAAATCTCGACTTGTAGCCCAAGGTTTTTCCCAAACCTTTGGAGTCGATTATGATGAAACCTATGCACCAGTCATTTAGATGACATCATTACAGACTATATGTGCAATAGCTGCCCAGAACAACTGGCCAATACATCAAATGGATGTGGACATAGCATACTTGAATGCTAAATTACAAGATCCAATATACATGCAAAAGTCACCAGGATATTTTGAAAGAGAAACCAAACATATCCTCCTGCTGAAGAAATGCATATATGGCCTCAAACAGTCAGGGAGAGAGTGGTACAAGTGTCTATCTAATGCATTATTTAGTATGGATTTCTATAAATCGTCATCTGATGCAGCAGTCTTCCATAGACATGGGCCAAAGGGCTATGCGATCATCGGAGCAGCTGTGGATGACCTTACCATCACAGCAATAGATGAGATCACCATTTATGGCATCAAATGAGATCTGGAACATATATTCAAGATGAAAGATCTTGGAGAAATACACTGGCTGCTCAACCTCAAAATCAAACACAACAGATCAGCTGGGACTATTAGCTTCTCTCAAGAAACATACATTGACAAGATAATAGCCAATTACAACCTCACAGATGCTAAAACACATGTGACTCCTTTAGATCCAAATATCAAATTGAAAAAATCAATGCCCATCTACTGATGAAGAGAAGAGAGCCATGGTGAAAGTTCCCTACTGGCAGGCGATTGGATCACTCATGTGGGTCACTGTAGCCACACAACCGGACATTGCTTTTGCAGTGTCCCTATTATCACAGTTCCTTTAAAATCCAAGATTAATTCACTGTAATGCAGTGAAATGTGTACTTAAATACCTGAAGGGCACAAAGAACAAGAAACTAATCCTAGGAGGGAACAGAGAAGGACTAGTTGGCTATGCTGATGCTGATTGGGCTTTGCAAGATCATATGCATTCTATATCAGCCTATGTATTTCAAATTTATTCAGGAAGCGTCTCCTGGAGTTGTCAAAAGCAGAGAATTGTTGCACTATCATCAACCAAAGCCGAATTCATTGCATTGACACATGCAACAAAAGAAGCAATCTGGCTGAAACAATTCATTACTGAAGTTTTCCAGCCTATAAAATTACCCATAAAGTTATATTCTGATAACCAATCAGCTATAGCAATAGCCTATGGGAACCAGCAACATTCACAAATGAAACACTTTGATATTTGACTTTATTTCATCCATGACAGTATTGAACTGAACAAAATTCAAATTGATTACCTAACAACAGACCAGATGTTGGCGGATATTCTCACAAAAGGTCTTCCTGGACCAAAGGTCAAGACCCTCACCAAAAAACTCAGCATATATTAAGCTTGAGGGGCATGTAGTGTGCCTATATACACTATACCACCTCTGAGAGAGTCAAACTAATATACCTAATGTTTTCACTCCAAAAACCACCAAGAACAGTTCATTACATGCCATAGTATTTTCGAGATTTTTTTTGTATTTTTCCTCTCACTTGTTTATGAGTTCTCACTTTATTTTGCTGTATACTACCAAGCATGGCACCCATTTTGCCTCCACCTCAAGATTATGAGTGCAGCCCCACTATTTGGTGGGAACCACCCAGGCAGTCGCTTGGTGCCCTTGCTTACTATATGAGCACTTGACTGGCACTAAAGGGCCAGTTTATGCATATATGCGGGTGAGAAACCACCCACATATGCCCTCTCTCCTCAGAGTTGACAATCACAGAGGAGGTAAGCAAACCATTGTATAATAGCACCATAATGTCCAATTTCTTAATATTTTTTTTCTTACAGTGTAAACTATAGGTAGTGTAATAACAAACACTTAGTGTTGACAATCACTGAGGAGTGTAAACTATAGGTAGTTTAATCTTCTGAATTTCTGCCAACTACTGTGAAAAGAGTTGCATTACTCCCACATGATAGTGGGTGTTTATATAAGTGTTGAGTGGAATGAGATGTAAATGAAGAGAATTAGATGTTGGGTGGAGTGTTGCTTATTTTTTGGGGGTTAGAGTGTCACATGCTAGGTTCCTTCCTTCTGTCCAATTGAAGAGGTATCACTTGGGAGTTTTCATGAATTTTCTAGAGTTTGAAAGGGGAGGATGGCATATAGAGTAGCTGATTTGCATTGCAGGGCTTCAGAGTTCTGTTGGTAAAACTCCATGATAAGTAGTTTTGCTCCAGAGACATCCTTCACAGGTAGCCAGGAATCATCTGCAGTTCCATAACCCTTCCAATAGACTAGGTATTCTAGTTATCCTTGTTAAACCCTGCTGTCTAGGATCCTCTTGACTTCATACTCAGGGACTCCATCTCAGATAACAGGAGGAGGAGGGGGTTGAGCATGTTGTTCTTGGATTGGATCCTCTTGGTAGGGGTGTAAAAGGTTGACAGAGAAGATGGGATGGGTGCAACCAAAAGATGGTGGGAGTTGGAGGCCATAGGCATTCCATGATACACACTTGTTTACTGCATAAAGACCCAACCATTTATGATCCAACTTCTTCATTGGGTGAGTGGTTGTAATGTTTTGTGCATTAAGCCAGACCTTATCACTGATCTTGTATGTGAGAGCAGCTTGCTGGTGTAGGTCATAGAATTGTGCCATGTCATCTGCAGTTTTTGACAGGGCAGAGTGAGCTTTATTAGTGGCCTTTTCCATGCAAGTGGTGAATCCATCCAGTGCTTCCATTTGGGTTTCTCAGGTTGGTTCTAGTGCAAGTCTTGGATGTTTACCACTTTCAAGCAGGAATGGGGTAGTCTGCATCACAGAGTGAATTTGATTGTTGTATGCAAACTCAGCAAGAGAGATCCTATCTAACCAGTCATCTTGATGTTGGTTGACAAAGAGTTGGGAAGGTTTTGGTCCTATTGCAGGGGTCACAGGCTTTTACATATTTGGCAATATACCATCCCATTCCGGGCCACCAATATCTCTGAGATACAAGTTTGGTTGTCTTCCAGTGACCAGGATGACCAGTAGTGCTTGCATCATGGTGTGCCTTGACAATGTCATGCCATAGCTTGGAGTCAAGAGGGACATATACCTTGCCATGGTAAAGAATAAGACCGTTCTCTTCTGTCCATTCTTCTCCTTGGAGATTTTCAGATGGTCCAAGTTCTTTGAGAGCCTGTACAACCTTTTCATCTTGGTCTGTGCAGCACCTGACTCTGTCAAGAAATTTGCTGGCCTTGCCATTTACCAGTTGTGCACCTGTGGCATTAACATGGAACATGTTAGGTTGGAGTAGAATTTGGTTTTGATTATCTTCCTCCCCCCACTTATTATCTACCCATCTTGAGAGCACATCAGGCTTAGTTGAATGACAACCAGGATGGTGGATCAATTCAAAATCAAAACAAGAGAAGTAAAGTAACCAGCAAGCTTGGCAGCAGTTTATATTCTGTGCAGAGTGAAAGTAGGTGAGGTTATGATGGTCATTGAGGATCTCAATTTTGTACTTGGTTCCTTCTAAGATATGGTGCCATTCTTCTAGACCATGGATGACAGAGAGTAGTTCCTTGTCACAGATAGCATAGTTGTGCTCTGTGTCTGAAAGACTCTTTGAGACAAAGCTGATGGGCCTCCACTTCCCATTGTCACAGAGTTGAGATAATACAGTACCTGTTGCATATGCTGAGGCATCTGTTTCTAGGCAAAAGCATTTAGTCTGGTCTGGGAGGACAAGGATAGGGGTAGAGGCAATGAGGTGTTTGAGTTCATTGAAGGAAACTTGCTCTGGTCCATCTGGTGTCCAAGACCACTGTGTATTGGCTTTGGTGAGATTGTTCAGGGGTTTGGCATTGTGAGAGAAGTTGTTCACAAATCAAAGATAGAAGTTGACAAATTCAAGGAATGATCTCAGCTCAGTGACATTGTGTGAAGTTAACCAGTCACAGACTCCTGCTACCTTTACTGGGTCCATTGCCACCTTCCCTTATGAGAGGATAAGTCCAAGGTACTCCACCTTCCATTGTTCAAATACATATTTCTCCAGTTTCAGATACAAGTTGTTGGAGCAAAGGATTTCAAGGACTTATCGCACGGTCTTTCAATGGGCTTCAAGGGATTCTGTGAAGATGAGTATGTCATCTATGAACACCACTACAACTCCCTCATCAATGAGCTCTCTGAAGATTTCATTCATCACCATTTGAAAGGTGGCTGGGCTGTTTGTGAGACCAAAGAACATCATCAGAGGTTCATATAGACCTCGGTTTGTTTGGAAGGCAGCCTTCCACTCATCTCCTTCCTTTATGTGCACATTGTTGTATCCCCAGCAGATGTCTAGTTTTGTAAAGTGTTTGGCCCTGGCAGCGGTGACCTTGTTTATGATATCTGGTACAACAGGGAGGGGATAAGCATTCTTGATGGTTATATTATTAAGCTTCCTGTAGTCTTGTACAAAGTGGAGGCTGCTGTCCTTTTTCTTTACAAAGAAGACTGGGGATGCCATGGGTGATTTAGAGGGGCAGATGCGATAGCTCTTTAAATTTTCTTCTAGGAATGCATCTAGTTCTCTTTGTTCATTGGGAGACATTAGATAGACCTTGGTGCTAAAGGACTTGGCACCTGGTATCAGCTCAATTGCATGATCCCAAGGTTCATGTGGGGGAAGCTTGTCAAAGGACTCCTTTGAGAAGACATTGTTGAATTCTTGGTAAGGTTTTAGAACTAGATCTTCAAAGGACTTAGTGGGTGTGAGCTCCAATGCCTTTTGGGCAAGCTGTTGTGAGACAGTTGAGCCTGCACCAGTTTCTTCATGGTCCTCCTCCATGAAGACTACAAAGGGTCTGTCTCCATTTTCAGATGAATACAATGGCTCTTCAGCTGTGACATGTGTGTGTTGATCAGGAGGGTGCATGTGGTCTTCCTCAATGTCTGGGACTGTTTCAACTTGAGGTTTCTTGTTGATCAGTTCAATACCACATGATTCGGGACAGTGAGTAATTTTCACCTTGCCCAAGTGCCAGTTAACTTCTGGGTTGTACTCCATGAGCCAGGTATGTCCTAAGATGATTGCTAGGTGCCCCAGGCTTGTCACTAAAAATGTAGCACATTCTGTGTGATGTCCATATGTGCAGATGAGATCAACCTCTTCCTTGATTGAACCCACCTCATTAGGAGTGCCATCTATATTATAGATAGGTATAGCACAAGGAAGGCAATGGGTTTTGAGCCTTTCTGCACAAACAAATTCAACATCAATGAACATTCCTGTGGCACCGCTATCAAGGAGTGCATCAATTGCTAGAGGATGTCCAGTGTCAACAGAATGGACCTTCAGGCCAACCTTGGTGCACTGGTGAGTGTCAGGAGAGCATATATAGAGAAGGGGAAGGGGTTGCTCTTCAGGGTTTGGGGTGGTGGGTTTGATTTCAGGCATGACTGGTTGGGTTTCAGTTGGGTCAATGGTTGGCAATGGGTGTAGCATGTCTCTAGTATTCCCTAGCATACATGTTTCAAGAACTGAAAACCAATTTTTCAAGTGGGGCATGTCTTTCACCACTGACTTGCCTAAAAACACTGTTTCCCTCCTTCTTCAGAAGCTTGGACCCTTGCCTTCTGTGCTGTCTCATGAGCATCTAGAGCAGCAGCTACTGACTCTGAGATCATGTCTGTAAGCACAGCTCCTGTGAGGTTGGTGTAGACACATTTTCTGTGGGGCTCTGGGCATGCTGGGGAAATATGGCCTTGCTTGCCACAGTTGTAGCATATCTGAGTCTTGGTACATCATCAATTGGAATCTATATCCATGGGTGTAGCAGTGCTGGGTGTAGGTATGGCAGGAGTGGTTGCAGTGCAGATTGGGACAGTGCAGTGGGAACCATGAGGTGCTTGTGCATTCTTAACTTCCACAAGACAGCGATAGTTGTGATCAATCTGACATGCAGCTTCCTTCCTGACCTTGAGGTTGGATGGGAGAAATGGTTGTGCATGGATCTTGTCTAGAATTATCACTGGAATTCCTTGTGCATAGGCATCCTCTAGTGCCTCATCATTAAAGCCTGTTCTCCCTGCAAGTATCTCAAACTGTGCAGTATAATTGTCTGCCAACATGCTAGATGTCATCTTGAGGTCATGCAGTTTGGTACAGGCCATTCTGGCATGATCAGGGTCTCCAAAGGCTACTTCAACCTGCTTAGCAAATTCATCAAAGGTGCTGATTGAAGAGGTTCTATCAATGATAGCTTGTGTCTTATTTTGTGCCCAGGTTGCTGCAGAGCCTCCTGACATGAATGAAAGGGCATATAGAATTTTTGTTTTGTTCATCTGGAAATGCTCCTGGTTGAAGGGTGATAGAGAGCTTCACAGTGCAGTCTGTGTCTGCCCAATCTCCAGTGAACTTCTCTGGATCAGCTGCCTTGATGGAGCGATGAGGGGGGGCTGGGTGCAGGGATGTGGGTAGACAAGTGCTGGGTTGCTGCAATTGCAGCAGCTGAGGCAGCACTGGTCATATTGTTCTGCATAGCCCTCAACTGGTCTTGAAGTACTTCATTCTGGTGCTGTAGGAGTTCAGCTTGGTTTGCTTGAGTGGTAAACATTTTTCTGAGGATAATCCCAGGTTCACCCAGGGACTCCCAATATTGCTCTGGGATTTGGTTAGACATGATATGAGGTGGAAACTGATGGAAAGGATATGTGAGGTTGTCTGAAAGGGAGCTTGATCTTCTGTGAGGGCAATGCTATTGACAAAGTCACAACAACAAGACACTCCAATATTAATGAGCTGATAAGGGGGTTCTCCACCTGGTGTAGCAGTAATCCTCAGTTTATACAAGGGTTACTAGTAATAAGTACATAGAGAGCTCACCTGGTGTAGTAGTAATCCTTGGAGATCAAGCTGAGGGGTAACCATTACACTAGGCGCAACTTATATACCCTAATCAGGCGCTTATTATGTAATCTGAAGACACAATGCATGGAAATACATAAACAGGAGACAACAAACTGAATGATGAACTCCAAGCTGAACCCTGACATATGGGCAGATCAGCTCAGTATCAATTTGGGTTTTGAAACAGGTGGTCCCCTGACATCACCCTCCCTTCTAGAGTGCTGCATTCTCAAAGCACACACCAGGATCAATTTGAAAGCCATTGATCAGATCCTTTGGGGTGCTCCTGGGTGTGAGTGGTAGAACTCCCATAGCTTTGCCAGTGCTGACATGTCCTCCTCTGCTACCCAAGTGTTCTCTTCATATCCATACCCCTCTCACTTCACTAGGAAGTAGAGTTGATCCCTCATCAACCAACTGTCTAACACCTTTTCTACCACATAGTGCTCCTCTCTATCCACTAGCTTGGGCAGTGGGGTGGCTGGGCCCTTCAGCCAGGTATTGGGTCTTTGGCGGCTGGGAGGAGTTTGACCATGTTGAAGACTGGGTGAAGCTGGGACATGGATGGGGGAAGTTGGAGCTTGTACAAGTGCTTCCCTACTTGGCCCTTAATGACATATGGCCTGAGGTAGCAATGACTGAGTTTTCAGGAGGGTCAGGTTGTGAAAATATCCAATCCATCAAGGAAGGCTTGGTCACCTATGTGATACTCAGGGGTGGGGACACAGCACTGGTTGTAGTACCAAGCCATATCATCCTTCACTTTGACCAGTGCAGATTTTACTTCTTCCAACAATTTCTCCATCCTGTCTTTGAACTCATTCACCATCTTGGTTTGGGACTCATGTTCTTGGGGCTTGAAGCCCATGCATGGGTATCTCCCAGTGTCCAACATGAATGGGGTTTGCTGGGTGCCAAGTGTATGTGGTTGTTGTATTGGAACTTGGCCAATGGTAGAGGACCATCCTGGTTGTCCTGTTGCTCATTGATGAATAAGCAAAGGTACTGTTTGAGTTCCTGGTTGACATGCTTGGTTTGGCCATCTGCTTGGGGGTGGTATGCTGTTGTGGCTGTGAGTTTGATTCTGAGGAGCCAATAGAGTTTGCAAGTGAATTCAGAAATGAACTGTGGACCTCAGTCAGAGACAACTTGCTTCAGGAGCCTGTGCAACTTCCACATGTGCATGAGGCGGAGCTGAGTTGCTCTGAGTGCCATGATGGTTGTGTTTGTGGGGAGGAAATGTGCCCCTTTGCTGACTGAGTCCACTGCATTCATCACTGCATTGTAGCCATGAACCTGGGAAAGCTCAACTATGAAATCCATGCTGATTGTATCCCACCAAGATTTGGGGATTGGGAGTGATTTGAGTTCTCCCATTGGTGGCTGCCATTGGGTCTTGGTTTGGGTGCACAGGTCACAGGTCTTCATGTATTGCCCCACATACCAAGACATCTATGGCCACCAGTAGTTTCATGACATGAGTTCAAGTGTTTTCCACCTTCCTGTGTGTTGTGGTATTGTGATATAATTTGCAGTCTCAGCTCAGGATTATTGGGGACATAGTTCCACCCTCTCAAGTGTAAGAGACCTTCCTGATTTCTCCATTTGGCTGAGCATACTGACTGGTCATGACCCTTCCTCAGCTCAGTGATCACTTTGGCCACAGGATCCTCAGGTCCAGATGTTCAGAGGTATGTCCAAATATCCTGAAGGATTCTCATTCTTCCCCTACAGCTGTGACCCCTTCTAAGGCCCAGATTGCAAACAGGTCCAGCTGAAGGAGGGTCACATCTTTGTTGTCCCCCATGCCTGTGCCATGGTCTGATCTCCTCAAGAGTGCATCCACTTTGCTCATGCTCTGGCCCAGCTGATGGTGGAGCACAAAGTTGAACCAAGATAGATAGAGGGACCATCTCACTTGCCTTTGGTTGAGCTTGTTCTAAGTCCAGAAATACTCCAAATTCTTATGATCCATCCAGATTTTGAACTTGAGCTGGGCCCCCTCTAGGAAGTGCCACCATTCTTCTAATGCCCACATGATGGCCAACATTTCCTTGTCATGAATCTTGTAGTTCCACTTGACTGGACTTAGGCATTTAGAGAAGAAGGTGATCAGGTGCCATGTCCCATCCTCAGGTGACTGTTGTGAGAGGGTGGCTCCTGTTGCAACGTCCAAGGCATCAGCTTCCACTTGGTACATTTATGAGTCATCTGAGAATACTAGTCCTGTATGAGCTGAAGCAAGCCATCCTTCTTTTTGATGAAGAATACCAGGGAGGCCATTGGGGACTTAGATGGCCAAATACATCCTGTGTCTAGGTTCTCCTGGACAAAGTTGTTGAGCTGGGCTTGTTCCAATGGGGACATGGGGTACACCTTGCAGTTGACTGGATGTGAGCCTGGTCCTAGCTCAATGGCATGATCCCAGTGTAAGGTGCATATATGCACTATACCACCTCTGACAGAATCAAACTTCATATATTTGTATTTTTACAGTAAAATCCATCAAGAACTATTCCTTACATGTTAAAATATTTTTCTGATTTTTTGGTATTTTTCCCTTCATTTGTGACCGAGATCTCACTTTATTTTGTGTACACTATCAGGCATGGCACCCAGTATTTGCCTCTGCCTCAAGACTACACACATGCCCCAGAGTTCAGTGGGTACTGCCTGAGCAGTCATTCGGTTACTCACATACTTAGATGGGTGCCTGGCTGGCGCTAAAAGGCCGGTTCAAACATATATGTGGGTGAGACTTCACCTGTATATTCCTCCCCTCCTCAGTGTTGACCATCACTGAGGAGGTGAGCATTCCATCTAATAGTCATGTAATTATAGCTAAATTCACATTGTCTAATTTTATATAGTGTATTTACTAGGTAACATTATAATACATTGCAGTGTTGACCATCACTGAGGAGTGTATTTACTAGATACATTGGAAATTCCTGCACCCTATTGTGAACACAGTTGCTATATCCCTTTACCCAGATCCTTCACTCAGGGTGTTTGTCAAAGGATTCCTTGGTGAGCATGCTTTTGAACCCCTGGAGGTAGTCTGGGATCTTGGTCTCAGCTTAGGAATTCTTGTAGTGTGCTGCCACCAGTCTCTGTGAGGTCATCCATGTGGCTTGGATGTATTCAGGTTTGGGTGGCAGCATCATGTACATCAGTCTGTCTCCTTCCTCCAACTTGTCCCAAGGCCCCTCTGGCCCAGCATCATCCTCATTCTCATCTATCCCTCACTCATCCTCTTCCTCAGGTAACTTCAGGAATGGGCCAGCTCAGGACATCTGGATCTGTTGCTCAATCTTTTGGGTCTCCTTCCATTCTTCTCAAACCTTGGTTCAGCAGGTGTGACACTGGTTCCACCAGCTCTTGCTCTAACCTCCAGAATCACTCATCTGCATCCATATCTGGGTTGAGACTTGTAGGGGGATCCATTGCTCTTTCTAAGGAGGGGGACTCTGGTGTTAAGTATGTCCAGGGGGTGGTACTCTCTGATTACTCTCATCAAGTCCAAGGCTGCCTATGACAGTACTGTGACGCAGCTCCCAGTCCTATTAGAAGAGACTTTCCTAATGTAAGGGCAACTCCCTTAGTAATTCCAGAGGTATCTCATGGAGCTAAGCAGAGAAAATCCCAAGTTTATTTTACTGCTACCTAGATACAGCAGGACCAGGGTTCTCACCTAAGCAGAGGAAATCCTAAGAGGAAAGTCTAAGGATTCTGCCACTAGGGAGTCTCTCTATATATATACTCTTTACATAAGTGGTCTGTGCATTCCTTGTAAGTGCCCATCTGGGGTTACCTGAGCCTACCTCCTGGTACCAATTCTGAAGCCTGGGTACCTGGCTCTAGGCCCCTGTCCTCTATTATAGAGTGTCTAGTTATGGGGCAATGGACATCACAGTGATGGATATTCCACATGTGACAGACATCCTGGATGTGACAGATTGACCCCGGATGTGACAGATCGATTGGAGTTTGAATAGGAGATCTCGGAGTTGAACTGGAGTTTGAAAAGGGTCATCCCCTGACACCTGTGACCTCTGCAATAGGACCAAAACCTTCCCAACCTCCTCCATTGGCAAATTCATTGTATTCCAGACTGCAGATGGCAAGTTATCACTGTTGATCTAATCACATAACTCCCTACCAGTCATGGCTACAATGCCCTTCTCATCACTGTAGATTGCCTCTCCAAGCATGCACACATCATTCCCACCACATTGGATGTGGACTCAGTAGGAATTGCCAGACTTTTCTGTGACCATGTTTGGAAGCTCCATGGACTACCAGAGGAAGTCATCAGTGACCATGGCACCCAATTCATCTCCCAATTCATGTGAGAATTAAACAAGCTTCTAGGCATCAAGGTTGCTGCCTCTACAGCTTACCACCCACAATCTGATGGCCAAACCGAGAGGGTCAACCAGGAGATTGAGCAATACCTCTGACTCTTTGTCAACCAGCATCAAGATGACTGGTTAGATTGGATTTCCCTTGCTGAGTTTGCATACAACAATCAAATTCACTCCATGACCCAAACTACTCCCTTCATGCTTGACAGTGGACAACATCCAAGACTTGGACTAGAACCAAACTGAGAAACCCAATTGGAAGCACTGGATGAATTCACCACTTGCATGGAAAAGGCCACTAATGAAGCTCACTCTGCCCTATCAAAGGCTGCAGATGACATGGCACAGTTCTATGACTTGCACTGCCAGGCTACTCCCACATACAAGATCAGTGATAAGGTCTGGCTAAACGCACAAAACATTACAACCACTCACCCAATGAAGAAGTTGGATCATAAATGGTTGGGTCTTTATGCAGTAAACAAGGTTGTATTGTGGAATGCCTATGGCCTCCAACTCCCACCATCTTTTGGTCACACCCATCCCATCTTCTCTGTCAACATCCTATGCCCTACAAAGAGGATCCAATCCAGGAACAACATGCTCAACCTTCCCCTCCTCCTGTTATTCAAGATGGAGTCCCTGAGTATGAAGTTGAAAGGATCCTAGATAGCAGGGTCTACTGAGG
>QFEC01008303.1:0-16505 GCA_003316585.1 Gomphus bonarii
ACCTCCTTTCCACCCTCGGAACGAGAAGATCTTCCCAAGAATCTTTTTGTGACAAGTGTAGAAATTAATTGGCACAGTCTACAAGATAACAAGCTGAAACCGCGGGCGCAGCCAAATAATACTCCTATCACGCAGTTGTTCAAACCCTGTGTCCAATCCTTTGACTGGACCACTATTGAAGAAGCCTGGGAGAATTATAAAACACTGAATGCATCGATAGAAATATTTCCTGATACCATTGTTGGGTGGAAGGTACTTTCTTCCACTCAATCTATTTTAAGCGATTGATTTTATTTGTTTAGGGGTTCGGCCTTGATCCAGCAACATTGACCCCACAAGCTTCTATGCTTCACCTAGGAAAAGTAGTCACTGTAGATGCGGAGGATGTTCTTGTTCAACCTCTCACACGTCCGGGCGTCGGACGTGCTACATTTGGACATGCCATCATCGAAGATCAAGATTTCCTAGATCAAACGTCTCATTCGCTCCAAGAAATTTGGTCCAATGAATGGAAACTTATATCCTTCCGATAATACAGAGCTAAAGATCTAAGTGGGAATATCGACGGAAATAGCATGTTCCATTTAATCACTTTCCTCACTACTCTCGCTCTCGGACTCTTCCTCATCATCTGTACTACTTTCATCGCTATCGTATGATACTTTCTTCACCGGCCCGCCCCTCATCGCAGCCATCTGTCCAGCAAGTGTATCTTCTTCTGGGTCAGAAATCTGGTCTTCCTCGTGCTGTTCATCTTCATTGAGTAAGGAAAGGTCTTCTACTTTCAGCTACAATGCTCCTCAGATTGATATACAAGCCCAAGTAAAGTGAGACTGCCTACCGTCAAATCTCGCGACACATCTTCCCCAACGAACGTATCGCTTATAAAATGGATGCGCCATGTATACAACCCAACACCCTGTGGTGCCTGGAACTGCATTTTAAACGATCTATAATTCCGAATTTTATGTGCGTCCGCATAAGGCAGGTCAGAAAACTGCAGCGGAGGCACAACAACTCGGTTTGACTTGTCGTCTCCTAAAACAGCCCACCATCGCGGCCTACGGTTCTATTCATTTGACAATGAAAATTGACAGCAGATTCAAACCGTATAAATAAAGACACGTACCACAGGCCACCGTGGAGCATGTGCCCACCCAGAAAGAAGCTCACCAGCAGGAAGGTCCTCGATGTCTTTTTTGCTGACTAAGAAAGCCTGATCTTGGTCATCATTGTGCTTGGCATCCCTCTTTTCCTTATCACCATCTGGAAGTCCTCCATTAGCTGATTCTAGGTTCCCGATCGGTGGACGTAGGCGTAACTTGAAGACCAGCTGGACGATCGCGCCAGGTGTAACAAATCTTTCACCGATCACTGGCATATTGTTTTTGGTTGGTATAATGGATGACATGGAAACATCGAACCATACCCTTATAACACACATCAACGACTTCAAGTTTACCCCATTTCTCTCCCGCTTTCTTGACAGCATCCAATCTTTGGTCACCCATCTCTTCAAGACGCTCAACCAGGCCTTCCAGAGATTCTGGTAAATCCTCAGCTGGATCATCAATACCCGGGAATTGGATCATTTTGTCTACACCGGGGAGAATAGCCTGGGCGAGATGTGCGTGGAGATGCATGATGCGAACGGTGGGCAGAAGCCATGAGTGAGCAAGGGCAATGTTGAGAAAGGAATTTAGTAGACTAGGTGCATGTAGGAGTAGCGCCCTCTGCTCTGCAGGGGAATGGGAAATTTAGGATAAAGTATTAAACTGACGAAGTTTTGACTACCTTCCAGCAGATATGTGTTCTTGATGGGTAATCGTAATAGATGTGCATAGACAAGAGTGAGAGCCCGCAAGGCTTCAGAATCTTCTGGCTGTGAACTTCAATTAGTATTAAGCCAAAAATAGTTCAGACAAGCTCACGTCAGCTTTCTGCATCCATCCAGGAGGCATACGCAATTCGATCTGCTGTCTCAGCTCGTTTATTGCGCTCATAGACTCCTTGGTGGGTTTGATAGGTCTCTCCCAAAACAAAGCATTTCCGACTGACATGACGATATCCATCTCTCCGGCGTCTTCTTTGATAGACTTGAAGAACAATTCAGCTGTTCGAGCCTGTACCCCATCCTTGGTAAAGCTACGAGAGCCGAACCACCAGCGGCCTACGAGTATGGGAAGGCCTATACCAAAGATCAAGCCGTAGAGACCGAGAACCCAGATATTATTTTTGGACTCAATGATGAATTGAGGAATGGCAATTCCCATGCTGAACTCTTGCCTTCCGTCTGGGTGACCATAGAGTTGAAAGTTTTTTCGGATTGTCTCATCTGTCAGGCTATCTAACACGTCAGCGAGATGAAAGGATGTAAAGGATCGGAGATAACATACGACTTGTAGGCTTTTGTAATATTGACGAAGTGTTCCTGAATTGATTCTAATGTATCATTCGCCCCGAGTTTCACCTTGTCTGGATGACTGATAAGAGAGTGAGTGATGGTCACTGAAATGGATGAGAATAAAGAGCTACAATTTGACGGAAAGACGTTTATAGTGCTTCTTGATCTCCTGCGCCGTCGAGCTCTATAATAAAAAAAGTTATATGCAGCTGCTCGTTTCAATGATATGTATAGCTCGCACCGACTTAAGGCCTAGGATAGCAAACGGGTCATAGATTACATTGTCCACGGTTGTGTTTGAGACTCTGTAGGCTGTCGCAGAAAACAACATCCATCCTAGCAGGGTTATGATTGCTCTGTGGGGAAGTTTTAAATAAATTACATAAAAATCGAAAGAGTCATATAACTTACTTCCTGCTCAACTTGGGATGCAGCAAAGTTCGCCTCTCACTCAAACGCACTGCTTCTCTGTGTTCTAGACAATTTGGACATTGACAACCTTCCTCCAAGGGGTTACCTTTACAAAAGAGCCTTATAAAAGGAGTGTTATTCATAAGTGGAACACTTACTAGAAGTGATTGGAATTATGGAGTATGATAAAGGGAACAAAATAAGAGAAAGGAAAGTGAGGACAAAATATGCTGCCATGCTGCCATCATAGTGATATTGTGCCATGGCAGTTGGTGAGCGGAAATTGTGAGTAAATCGTGGCGTTGGAATGTGTTTAAGTCACCGCCGCGGAGCCAATATTCTTACGTAACTGGGCTTTAACGCTAACTATGGACAACTATGCAAAACTTGAGAAAGTGGGCGAAGGTGCGTCATTCCAATCGTTTCTTCGTGCTCTTGATGATTCATTTTAACAAAGGAACGTATGGCGTGGTTTATAAGGCGCGAGACATCACGACTAACCAAATCGTCGCGCTCAAGAAGATCAGGCTTGAGGCGGAAGATGAGGGTGTTCCGTCCACGGCAATCCGAGAGATCAGTCTGCTGAAGGAGCTCAAAGATGATAACGTTGTGAGGTTCGTGGAGTTTCCAGTTTCAAGTGCCCACATTTAATGTCAACCGCTGGTCTACACAGGCTCCTCGACATCGTCCACGCAGATCAGAAGCTCTACTTGGTTTTTGAATTTCTTGACATGGATCTGAAACGCTTCATGGTATCTGGTAACTCGCGAGGTGAACCAATTACGCTCGACATTGTCAAAGTATCCATATTTTACTCCTCAACTAATGTTTTGCTCATGCTTTACGTGGTAACCAGAAATTTACACATCAATTAACTTCGGGCCTCAATTATTGTCATGCGCACCGCATCTTGCATCGTGATCTTAAGCCACAAAACCTTCTCATCGACAAGCATCTCAACCTGAAACTCGCAGACTTTGGACTTGCTAGAGCTTTCGGAGTTCCACTCCGGACATACACTCACGAGGTGTGTACTTGTCTTCTCACAACCAAGAGCCGTACTTCAAAAGTGGACTATGGATTAGGTCGTCACTCTTTGGTATCGCTCACCAGAAGTATTGTTAGGGTCTCGACACTATAGCACTGCACTCGACATGTGGTCTGTTGGTGAGCAATACCAATATGTGGTCCATGTGGCAGAGGTCTCATTATCCATGATACAGGATGCATATTTGCCGAAATGGCACTCTGTGGGCAGCCTCTGTTTCCAGGAGACTCTGAGATTGACCAAATCTTCAGAATTTTCAGGCGAGACGCATCTCTGGCCGATGTCCTACTACTGACTATTTCTCCTACAGGATCCTTGGCACACCGAACGAGGAGACGTGGCCAGGGGTACAAGCCTTACCAGACTACAAATCTACATTTCCAAATTGGTCTGGATTCGACCTTGCTGAAGTCGTACAGCCACTAGACAAAGATGGCATTGATTTGCTCAAGGTATGACACCCTCAGTTGCCTCTTGTTCAATCTGACGCGTTCTATGATCTGTAGAAGACGTTGACATATGACTCGGCTGAACGCATTTCGGCGAAACGCGCCCTGCTGCATCCATATCTCTCGACCTACGTAGCACAATGAGATTCTCACCTTACGTTGATGCCTGTATTCCCTTAATTATGTACACATACCCGTACTGAGCTGGGTGGAGGTCGCGGGAATTGTTTTTTTTTGCCTTATTGTACCTCCTATTGCTACGAATTCAGGATTTTTAGACATTGCCAAACACACGATCGGTCACGGAATGTCACACCACGTAGTTACCGTGGGCGTCCATGTGCCAAGCGTACGTAAGGTATTCAACGTTCGGGTCAATCCGGGTCAGTGTCACAGCACTTCGACGTTAATTTTTACAGCGACGGCTACCCTTGGCTAGTCATCTTCAACGTTTAAGCTCACATTCGCCGTGGTGTGATGATTCCGAAGGTTGCAACGCACATCTTACATCACACATCGCGAGCAGCCGCCGCGGTTCAAAGCCAGACTTCCCAAGCAATCCGCAATGCCTGGCAGTATCAGCCGGTCGCACCTTCCAACTCTGCAGGCGGCAATGGCGGGATCTCGCAGTGGGGGGGGTTAGGTTCCAGCTCTGGTTGGGGTGGTAGTAGCGCAGGCCCTGGTGGGGCCAAGTATAATGCTGGTAGTAGGTTTTACAATGGATACACGGTAAGGGTCCCTTCATCGTCGCTTACTCCGTAACTCAAAATTTTTCTTGGTTTTATAGGGTCCAGGTCGATCTATTACTCAGGCAAATTCGTCTTCTGCCCAACCAGACGACAATGAGGAACGACCGATTCATTCCATTCGCATCAAGACTGTGCCTGCTGCTGCACGCAGTCGTCCGCGTAGCAACAGTCTTTCTCTTTCTTCTCAAGGTCGTGTTGACCGTGGCGAAAATCTTGGTGTGCTTCAGGTTGTCCAGATGCGAGCTCGGCACGCCTTCGCCGCCCGTCGTTCCATCATCTCCTCTAGCGAATCACATCTGTCCGTAAATGGTCCAACTCGCCCGGTACTCGTCCGTCGAAACTCAACATCGACGCAGTCAGTCACTTCTGATATCGACATGAGTTTACCCCCGGGGCCACCGTCAAGCTTGGATGATTCGGAGTTACGCCAGTCAGGCATCAACTCTGGTGTGACGGACCCTGCTGGACCTCAATCGATAAATGAGCCTCTCATTGGTGAAGATGTCGCATTCTACGACCGACTCCGCCAAGCCAGTCATAATCGTGATGTTCCGAAAGTCCTCGAGGAAATTACAAACTACCGTGCCAAGTCTCGCGTCAGCGTACCCTGCTACAACATGGCCATGCAGGCCCTTTACGACAACCGTGTGGTCGGACAACCCATCTCACTGATTCTCGAGCTCTACAATGAGATGCTCGAACGCAATCTCATTCCTAATCTCCGCACCTATAAAATCATGATCTTAGCGCTCTGCGCTCGTGATGCAGATGTTTACCGCGTCATAGCTAGCCTTGATTCTCGTATCATCCGACGTAATTTTGCCGCTCGTAATGACACCCATGATAGTACTTTGGACCAGCAACGTCTAGCTCACCTTCGCACCGAAAACAATTTTACTTCGGCACTCACCTTATTTAGGGCTGCCACTACCATCAGGAATGTGCCTCTTGGTCTCCCCGAATATAACGCCTTGCTACGCTCATGCGCCTTCCACCATGATGTCGAAGCAGCTCTCCGCGTCTTTGCACACTTGGAGAGGTTCCCAGACGATCCTCCTTCCCCTGCGACCTATGCACTGCTCATCACCGTATTCTGCAACAACGCTGATCTTGGCGGCGCACAGCAGGTGTTCAATGCCTTCAAGGAGGCTTCTCTGCAAGGTCGAATCGCTTGGGACTGGTCGCCTAAGACAACACAAAATCAAGGTCCGATCACTCTGCCCACAGGTCAACGAAATGATTTGTCAAAGCACAGTCAAATCCAAGTATGGAACAAGATGATAGATACCTACTTTAAGTGTGGCGAGCCAGCCGCGGCTCTCGATATCTTCGAGAGTATGCTCGATACTCCACTTGGCCAAGCATTTAGAGAAACAGATGCCCCACTACCCAACTCGATCACTTACACTTCCATCATTAATGGTTTTTGCCAAACGGGTGACGTACAGAGCGCGCTCTCATGGTTCGACCGTCTCCTTGCACAGAATTCCGTTCCTGAGAACGCTTATGCACCACTCTCGGCTCCGCCTCGTCCAGATCATCTAGCATGGGTCGCTATGATTGACACACTTGCGCGTATGGGTAAAGTTGACGATCTTAATCGGCTTTTCCTGAATTTGGTTGAAGTTGCTCCTCATGATCAGCTTCCCGTTCGCCCAGTCGATCGTTTTATCGTCTTCAGGGCGAATTTCGATGCAATTGAAGCCCCAGACGTGCAGCCCAGTCGTGCATCCGAACTCATCGAGTTTGTCTTGAAACATATCATGAACATTGACGGTGAAACTAACACCCTGGCATTGAACACTGGCCCGTCACGAACCATGCTTGTCGAGGTGGTGCAGATATTGCACGCACGAGGTCAGACTGACAGAGCGCTCAACCTCGCGGATCGCTTTGTTACTAGGGAGCGCAAGCTAATGCGACAAAATGAGGCAGATGGTTCTGTTAGCGGAGCACAGACCTTGTACCAGGAGAAAGGGATCCGCGGTCTTGTGCAAACATTGTCAGGTATCCTTCTCTTCACACCATCCGCTCCCACAGCTCCCATTTTGCCAATTAAGGCTGCCTTGCGTGTGGCGATTTTAGGCGAACAAGTAGGCCTCCAACCCCAGAAGGCTATTTCGGCCTGGTATGTTCACAGCTATATGGAGAACAAACGACTTGGGCATCTTCTGGATTTGACCTTCGAAGACTGGGTGATCATGATCAAGGCATTTGTGGCTCTTGAACTCCCAGCATTAGACCCAGAGAGTCCTGAAGTATCTGTGGAAACAGTTTCTCCCCCTGCAGACTTCATATTCCCAGGCCTTGTGGTCCTTTTGAATGATATCACCAAAGCGAGCGTCGATTTAAACCAACTAGATCATAGGTTATCACGTAAACTCATGAAAGCACTCGTCTACAGACATGGTCGTGAAGAGACCTTTCAATTACTTCGTGGTTTTGGCTCCAAATTTGCTGGACTGTTGGAATTGCGAGGAGTAGACGGAAAGTCTCACGGCACTGGTCTACAAGCTGGAGAATCGATCCCAGTCCAAGAAACTTATAGCGGAGGGGTGCACATCGACCTATATCACTCGCGGTTTGTCGAGGAATGGTATCCTGCAAGCCCAACTGTATCTATTGACACCGCTTATGAGCGTTTCGAGTCCGGAGCTCATCAGGGAATATATCCCAGTCCCGAAACCATCGGTCGGCTCATTGGTGGTTTGGGCCGTTTAGGCGCCGTCCAAAAAGTTCGCTCGCTTTACAATGCTGCACAGCGCGTCCTTGCTGCCCTTGAAACCCAGAAGAGGTGGCAGTCAGCAGGTTGGTTTGTCATTGAAGACCAGATGATCATCGCGTTTGCACATGCGGGCGAATATGAGGCCGCCCACGTTCATCGCGCCCGTATTATCGAGCAGGGGGGTACGCCTTCAGCTGATGCTTATGGTGCTTTGATATCTTCACTCAGAGATACGACCGACGATACTTCGAATGCCTTGCAACTCTGGGACGAAGCTCATGCTCGGGATGTTAGACCAAACATCTTCATGTACAACACGATTATCTCCAAACTTGCCAAAGCTCGCAAAGCAGATCATGCACTAATGATATTCCACCAAATGAAGGAACAAGGTGTTAGACCGTCATCCGTCACATACGGAGCCCTTATCGCGGCGTGCTGTCGTGTTGGTGATGCAACGTCTGCTGAGCTTTTCTTTCAACAAATGGCTTCTGCCCCCAACTATAAACCCCGAGTACCTCCTTACAACACAATGATTCAGTTGTACACTTACACAAAGCCTGACCGGGAGCGAGTGTTGTACTATTATAACGCACTTTTGGATGCCAACATTAAGCCTAGTGGACATACATACAAAGTAAGTCCTACTAGATGCAACTTTGTAAATCTTTTTTTTTTTTTTGATTAATTTTTCCATCACCTAGCTCCTGCTTGACGCTTATGGCACTATAGAGCCTGTGGATGCCGCATCCATGGAAGAAATATTCCAGCGCGTTATTGGGAGCATGGATACGGAAGTGCAGGGAACACATTGGGCCGCCATGATCAATGCGTACGGCTGTGCTGGAAAGGACCTCAACCGTGCCATCGGGATCTTTGAATCCATCGAAAAACATCCGTCAAGTGCCCGTGCAAAGACAAGTTTGCCAGATGCCGTCGTATATGAATCGTTGTTCACTGTACTTTCTGCTCATCGTCGTCCGGATCTTATTCGAGCTTACCTCCAGCGCTTACGTTCATCCCATGTCCATCCTACTGCCTATGTTGCCAATGCTGCCATCAAAGGTTACGCTGCCGCAGGTGACCTTGAGAGTGCCAGGGCAATGTTCGAGAGTCTGGAAGATCCACCGATGGGAATTGCGGCTCCCCACAACCGCCCATCACATGAACCTCAACGATCGTCGGACGAAGTTCCTTCACAAGCACCAATATATAGAGAGGTAAAGTCTAGTACGTTTTATTTGACCACTAATAATACTAATTTGGACATGCAGCCTTCTACGTGGGAAGCGATGGTAAGAGCAGAACTCGGGGTGAGCGAACGCGATCGCGCTCTAGATCTAATTCGACGCATGGAATTTAGGCGAGCTTTGCTACATAGTTCTCGCTCGATTAGCGCTAACCGGAGCATATAGAGGATATCCCGCCGCTGTGGTGCAACGAGTTCGGGATATAATGCACACCGACACGTTTAGTGAAAGCGCTACTTCGTTTTCCAGTTTGAGCACAATCAGCTCTAACTGATTATCATCCCTTTGTTTATATCATACTCACACAGCACATTTCTAGATTTATATCTGCATGATCACTGTATGTTTACGCATTATCCCCACCCCTACTCAACTGTTGGCCTAGTCTATTGTTTTCTTACAAGTTTGGGACCGAAAAGTAGATATAAATAATGATCTGACACAAGCATTGAAAACAAGTGTGTATACCCAAGACAATAATTTAATAAATGAAACCTTTAATCCAAGCGTGCACCCAATTTACTATTGCTGTACACGGAGGCATCTCGTGTATTCTCTAGCGTTCGCTTGAAACCGAAACCTACTATGATCATGATAGCAAGGAAAAAGACCGACCACAGTGGATGATGAGAAACTGCTGACTGGAAACTTAACATCCAGCTGTTGAGCCACTGTAACTAACCGTTAAGGCGTGTAACGAAAGAAGGCTAGAATTTACGTACACGTGCGAATCTCTCAGCGATATTTTCTGAATGTTTGGGCCGCAGAACACCACTATAGATCCCATCAAGAGCCTCAAAAATCTTCAATTTCTCTAGTGCGATCGGTTCGCCGGAAGGAAAGGAGTCATAATACAAGAGACGCTATTGACGCTGTTAGACGAATAAATGCTGATCATAGCTTGAACCTACAGCGTGATCCGCAATGACTACAGTCGGGTTGGGACTCTTCTTGACGCCGTATACACTTTTCAGCCAGCTGGCCCATTTTTCTTTATCCATCCAAACAAACACTACCTGTGCATAATTGTCTGTCGCCTGCTCCCTGCGATGCCATGTTGTGGCGGTTTGTTTTATGATGTCAACGTGTGCCAAATTCAGGGGGTCGATAGCTCCAAGAACAACTAGGCGAGAAGGGTAACCAGGTCGAGGAGACGAATTACCCATAACTTTTGCGAAATTTTCGGCATCTAACTCAGTACTCGTCGGAAGTGACTGGGATATTAACCATTCGGAAATTTCCTCCACAGTCGCCGATGTGGATACAACCAATTGTCGATGAGCCACCAAAGTGCCATCCTTCAAAGAGACTATGACAGGAAGTAATTGACCAGCTGGGAGAGACAAAGAAGCTAGCAGCTCCGACGTAGCATCGGTAGAAAAAAATGGTGGCGAGCCATGTAAAGGCTGAGAAGCTTCTTCAATGATATCCTGTACAAATAAATTGACCACAGTGATAAATTCTTGCTAAGAAAAACAAACTCTGAGTATGGGATTCAATTGGCTGTGAATGAGAATAAATGAAACGTCATGCTGATCGATGAGAGATGCTACACCAGAGGATGAAATATGCGTTAGTGGTCTGCAAACATGGCTTATGAGCAGAGAAGAAACTGGGATAATGTGGATTCATACGGTGCTAATGCTGAAACAGCAAAAGACTCCAAGGCATCCAGCGTTCTGGGACCTGTGTAGTCAAGTGTGCGGCCATGCTGATAACTGAGGTGTGCATGTGTACGTTAATCCTAAGTACTCCTAGGGTTTTTGCAACGTACAAGAAGATAGTTGGATAGCCTTGAACACCCTGTGACGAACAGATTGACCCGTGTTCTTCACAGTTTACTTCGGCGACGGTAACCAGACTTTTCATCTGAGCCGCAAACTGAATCCACGCTGTGCCATGGGTAAGCGGGGTAGTGGTGTCCCCATTCATTCACTTACTGGGTGCAAGTTTCTTGCAATGTCCACACCAGGGAACATAGAACTTGACAAAGGCGGGACCCTCATCGATAGACTTTTGAAAAGTATTTCGGTCAAGAGGTTGAACGACTCCATTAATATTTGCAATTTTTTCGGAGGTTCTAGTCTTTCGTCCGTGATTGTCGACAAACTGCTTGAGAAGTTCAAACTCCCGGTCATCATTGTACTCTTCATGCTGCTCGCCATCCTTATATATCTGTAACGAAGGGTACCGATCTGCATTGTTCTTGTTACAGAGATCTAGAGTAGTAAACGTGAAGAACCCCAGTTCCTATGTGAGAGATATATGACTCACCTCCTTCCACAGCGCAGTTGACTTGAACGAGAGTTATCCCAGGATCATCCTGAGCTTGAACATATTCCACAAGTTTTTCCCATGTAGGAGCAAAAATTCTGCAATGGATGCAATAAGGAGAGAAGAACTCTACAAGCCTACGAGTGAAAGTCTGTTAGATAGGCTTAACACCCTAACGTACACTTACCAAACACCATGCTTAATAGAGCTCGAGAAATCAGCTGCTGTAAGCTGCCGAATTCCAGTATTTGCACTGTCAACTGGAAGAGCAGTTGCGACCAGCAATAACGGAGCAAAAACAAAAGAGCACGATAAAGAAAAGAAATTCAACACGAGCATCGTCACCTTCAATGGGAATTCGTTATTGTGTCACAGTCACAGCATCTCGTCAACGATTTCCCATGGAGACCTACACGTATCCACACTTTCCCTCAGAGGTGTCGACGGTACACCTTGCGTTGTACTCTAGTGTATCTAATGCTGCAGAACTCAAGAGACGTCTGTTGGAAGCTTCAACCCTTACTGGAAAGGGTAGGGAACAAGAACGGGAAGCAGTGAAATATGCCTTCATCGATGCGAAACTTGTTAATAGCCGTTTTTATTTTATTGTATCTTCAATTCTTTTTTTGGCTGACAATTAAACAGATTACTAGTCGATTACATTTGCAAATTGCGGTTTATCAGGCAATGCTTGCCCATGTTCAATCCTCCTTACGCACAAAATCCGTACATTCTGAAGTCCTCTGGGCTCTAAGTCCCAGTCATAATGTATGTGTGACAGTCGTAAGCTATTTCCTCAACACCGTCATTAGCCTCCTTCGCAGATTTCTCAAGCCTTCAGAAGTTTTGGGGTTTCTGATAAATCACAATCTCTTCTGGTCGTACGAGTGTGCTCGCCTACGCTCACTCCAGCTGATTTCGAAACCAAAACTGGACAGTTGATACGAGGCGAACTGTTGCCGTTGTCATGCTTGGAGCAACTCACTGACTGGGCTCTTGTTTGCAAGGTCAACGTTCTTTTCCTCCAGACCGATATTGATGTTTATATGTGCTTGATTTTATAGCATTACAAAATAATCAACGATCTTCCAGTCCAAGCCCACTCAGAGATACTACAACCATCAAAGATAGATCAACTCGTCATTAGCTCAATCGCAATGAAGAATGTTTCCGCATGAAATATTATTTTCACAGTGCCTTTTTTTTGTTCGTTCTCACACCAGACCATTCTCCTATGCCAAGTGTTGTTACCTGCAGTTCCTTATTCATGTTCCAGTACGCTCTGCCAACTATAATAACCAAGGTTGTGGATTGATTGACTCGCGGAAACACGACTCTGAAGGAGGGCGGGTTCCCTGTTTCCACTGAAAGGAGAGAGGTTCTGTGGGCAAGGTCAGGATTCTGGAAGGTCAACTGGGTATATTTAGCTTAATGCAAGGATAGTTTGGGTCCACTATTTTTCTAAGATAGTTTAGGATTTCACTTTGGTTTGTTACATCCAGGTATGTAAGAATGTTTAGGGTCTTTTCTATTTGTATTGTATCTAATCTAGATTATAGATAGCGGGTGTTTGCTTCAGTTATATTTATGATTGGGGATTATACTAGGCCTGTTTAGCTATGTAACTATGTTCTATACTTGTTTGATTCATATTTTGGATAAACTGTATCTAGTTCTTGTATATGTTCTAACAGTGATATAGGCTATGTGTGAGGGTGATGCTATTGACAAAGTCACAACAAAAAGATACTCCAATATTAATGAGCTGATAAGGGGGTTTTCCACCTGGTGCAGTGGTAATCCTCAGTTTATACAAGGGTTATTAGTAAGAAGTACATAGAGAGCTCACCTGGTGTAGCGGTAATCCTCAGAGATCAAGCTGAGGGGTAACCCTTACACCAGTCATGACTTTTATACCCTAATCTGGTGCTTATTATGTAATCAGAAGATGCCAGGCATGGAAAAACATAAACAGGAGACAACAAACTGAATGATGGACTTCAAGCTAAACCCTGACAGGAGGACAGTGAAAGAGTAACTAGGATAGCAGAAATAAAAGGATGTAATAGAAGTGGAAGGGGATGAGGGAAATAAAAGAAATAAAAGGAAGAAAAGGGACTTAGAGGTTGTCCCCTGATAGAACCCCTCATCATACCACCTGGCCATCTCCCATGTGTCCTTGGCAATTAGCACCTGTACTTGGGCCATCTGCCCAAGGTACTGTGCCCCATCCTCTATCACAACCAGCTGCTGCTGCAGTAGCTGGTTCTGCACCTCAAGGGCAGCAGTAAGTCAGTCCATGACTGAGCTTACCTGCCTGGGTATGTGAACTGAAACTTCAGCCTGACATCCATAGTACATTCCTGCTTGACCTTGGGCCACTCAGTGGTCACCCCATCTTCATCCAAGTCGATCACCTTGGCCCCTTGCTTGTCGCCCAGTGCAAGGTTACACTTGACCTTGTGCAACCTGCACTGCATGCAGGCTGCACCAGCCTTAGACACCCCACACTCCTCCTCACACTGTGCACATGCTTAGCACAAGGGACCCTCAGCTGATGCCTGAGCTATGGGTATCACCAGCTCCTTGCCCTTAGCCTAAAAACAAGCATCAGAAAAACAGAAAAACAAAAATAAATTAAAAATTAAAAAATAACTCACCTGAGGCACCTTGGCCTCCCTTGGTCAAATCCCTAGCACCCATTGCTGTGCTTGGGCTGGCCTTGGCATTTGTTCCCATCTTTGGTCCCTGTTAAAGTACAATGTACCAAACCTCAGTTCACTCAGTCCTACCAACCAAAGTCCCCACATATCATATAACAAGTCACAGCCTCACAAGTCATACAAGTACACTCAGTTCAGCTTGGTACCTTTCACTTCATCATATTCCCTTTTATTCATTCACTTTGCTTCAGTACCCCTTGGTACATATATGGGCATTCTCCATTCATATTATTTGTTGATTATCCTTGATGAATTTTATGAAACTTACAAATTTTATGAGATTATTATGAGCTAGATTATTCAAGACTATTCAATGTAAATTCCTTATGCTGTTATTAGGTGGATCTGACCTATTTGGCATGCATGTATTTGTGCATTTTTTGATGATTATCAGCCTATATGGCTACTGACTACAATTTGATGCTCAAGATGGTTCAAAACAATTTTTGCAGCATTTTTCCATATTTTTCCAATGATTTTTATGACGTCAATGATTATTTTGCCACAATATGTACTTGAAGTGAAGTGCTCGTGCAGAGGCACTTATGGGCACTTATGGGTGCTAAATCACCGAAGTACTTACCAATCCATTACTCTTGATCCTATTGACTTCTATTCTTCAAGACCGATTCAAAACATGTTAATACACCTGCTGTATTAATTTCTAACAAATCCAATCATCAGAAATTCCAATATTTATCATTTTCCCAATTAGGATGAATATAGGTGCAGAGACGTTTGCATATTTTCATAGGACCGGCACGAGCCTGGCTAGCCACCAGCCTTACAAAAAGCATATAGTTTTTGAACATTAGGTTTCTAGTATGTACTCTATTATGTTTTATTGTTCTTTTTCTTTCCCCAATCCCTGTATAAATATTTTCCATGTATGATGTCATGTACACATCATCCCCTCATGTATCCATGTCTCACTACTTTTCTTTGTCCCCTATTTGTACAGTATTTAGTGTAAATAATGTAAAAAAGAAAAACTGAGCTGTTGTTGATCTTTGACTGTTATTCTGTGAACTAAAAAATCAAATTTATTGCAATTTTTCCCCACATTCTTAGGCTCTTAATCTTGTCATTATTGACTAAGTTAGGCATACACTCCCAGTCTGTTAAGTGCGTGCACACATGCCCTTGGTTTGGGTTGTTCAGCTCAGTCCAATGAGCCAAGGTGGATGTGGCATCAGCTTCAACATACTTGCATTGCATCTATCTGCCTGCCCATGCCACTAGATTTCAGACTGATGCTTGGTAGGGTTCCAAGATGCTTGGTACCAAATTATTGGACTACTGACTTAAATGCTGATAGTGTATGTCTAACTTAGTCAATAATCTGAATGGAGAATACATACATGAGGCTAATCACTTATATAGAGAATGAGTTGCCATAAGATATGCAACAATGTTGCACAAGGCATGGAAACAAGAATGTAAGATATGGATGTAAAGAATAGTAAAATATGAAGAGCGGGCATACATGCCTGTACATGTACTGAGGGTAACTGAAGCAAAGCGAATGAATGAACAGGAATATAACAAAGTGTGATGTACCAAACCAAGCCAAATGTACTTGTAAGACTTGTGGGTCTGTAATATGTAGTATGGTATGTGGGGACTTTGGTTGGTGCAACCAAGTGAACCAAGGCTTGGTAGATCATACTTTGACAGTACCTCTCTCTTAATGGCTGAACTCATGAAGCTGATAAGTGGAGTTTGAACCATTAAGGTTTTGATGCCTATCTGGGGTAATGTTAAGTGTGTGCACACACGCTCTTGGTTTGGGTGGTTCAGCTCAGTCCAATGAGCTGAGGTCAGATGTGGTGTCAGCTTCAATGTACTTGCGTTGCACCAATCCTCCTGCCCATGCCATTAGATTTTGGATGGATGCATGGTAGGGTTCCGAGATGCTCAGTACCAAACAATTGGACTACTAACTTAAGTACTGGTAGTGTATGTCTAACTTAGTCGATAATCTGAACGGAGAATACATACATGAAGACTAATTACTTATATAGAGAATGAGTTGCCATAAGATATGCAACAATGTTGCACAAGGCATGGAAATGAGAATGTAAAGTATGGATGTAAGAATAGTAATATATGAAAAGTGGGCATACATGCCCATACATGTACCGAAGGTAACCAAAGTGAAGTGAGCAAGTAAATGAGAATATGATCGAAGTGTGAGGTACTGAACTGAGCTGAGCTGAACCGAATAGTACTTGTAAGAATTGGAACTCTGTAGCTTGTAATATGGTATGCCAGACTTCAGTCGGTATGACTGAGTGATCCAGATTGTACTTTGACAGTACCTCCCTCTTAATGGCTGAACCCATGAAGCTGGTAAGCAGAGTTTGAACCATTAAGGTTTCAGACGTTTATCTGAGGTAAGGAAATTGTTTGGGGGCTGAATTTCCCAGGGTAGTCTTCTGCCAACACCACTCCAGTCAATCAACTTCCCAT
>QFEC01008355.1:0-12844 GCA_003316585.1 Gomphus bonarii
GTTTAGTGAGCTGATAAAAGTAAATTCCACCTGGTATAGCAGTAATCCTCAGAGATCAAGCTGAGGGGTAACCATTACACCAGTCACACTTATATACCCTAGTGGAAAGTCACGGAAGGTGATGGAAGGTGATGGAAGGTGACAGAAGATTCTAGAAGGTGATAGAAAGTGGTAGAAGGTCCCAGAAAGTTGTAGAAGATGATGGAAAAGTATGGAAAGTTCCAGAAGGTGGTGGAAAGTTATAGAAGAACATGAACAGGAAACAACAACAGACAGCGATCTCCAACTGAACCCTGACACTAACCTTCTGTCTCAATAATAATAGAGACTGACAAGCTAGACAATACTTATTTGGAGCTAATGCTATTCCTGATATTTCAATAGTTTCAAAGACTTGACTCAAGTACCATACCCTTAGATACCCATTGTGAGGGTAACATTATTAACAAAGTCACAACAACAAGATACTCCAATATTAATGAGCTGATAAGGGGCTTTTCCACCTGGTGTAGCAGTAAACCTTTGTTTATACAAGGGTTACTAGTAATAAATACATAGAGAGCTCACCTGGTGTAGCGGTAATCCTCAGAGATCAAGCTGAGAAGTAGCCGTTACACCAGTCATGACTTATATACCCTAATCTGGCACCTATTATGTAATTGGAAGGCACAAGGTGCAGAAACACATGGAAACATAAACAGGAGACAACAAACTGGACAATGAACTCCAAGCTAAACCCTGACACCCATTAATATAAACCAGGGCAACTAGCAAAAGGAACTACTTCAATAATGATACTAATACAACTAGATAAATATTACATAGCTCCTCTCCCATAAATCAGTATCAATAATATGATTAATGGTTCATTTTAAATCCAAGATAGACTGTTATATACCATATGATCTTATCTATTTTATTTCTCAGGCTATTATACTGTCAAATTGGAATAGTTCTTGAGCTACTATAAATCACATCAATAAAGAATTTTGGTTGCTTGGAATGCTCTATTGTTACTGACAATAATGACAACCACTTGAGCTAAAATGCTGAAAGTCTAGGACTGTGGGAATATCAGTTTAGCATAACTTGTGTTGACTTGAAAAAAAAAATCATGAAATTTATTTCAAGCATGGTGAAAGAATTATAACTGCAAATGAAATTATCCTTATCTATCATGTCTGGGATACACATATTACATAGCTAAACTTATTAAACTTCTTTTTTACTGTATTCTGATTCCCTTACTTCACACTACTATTTACCAAATATGATATTTTCATTCTCACTATACTTACAGTATGTTGAAAAAATTTGTCCTTTCTTTTCCATAAATGCAACAAAAGATAAACATGAGTGTTGTATACCTGATTACACCAACATTCCAATAGTTCCAGACCTTCCGTATTTCAGCTCAAGGTATTGTCGTTATTATCCATGACGACATAGCGCTCTAAACCACTAAAATTCTTCACGGATACAATTTCATCCACATGCTAGATGAGTTCCGATATATGAAGCTATGCATAGGGTCATAAGTAGCATGTACTATATATGGAATATGTATTGGCAGGGCACAGAGGCCCGGCGCGCCACTGGGCCGCAGCTCGTGCTACACACGATCAGTTAGTGTGTACAATAGCAGAGCTTGGTTCACCACTGGATAATACATTCTCAGGTGGTAAAAGAGGCTTGAATATTGTCACCAATCCATTCGATGGGAATGAGACGAAGCTGAACTTCAGAAATTAAAAGTGCATCTGTTAAGTGGTTGCCCCTTTTAATACTTGACGTGGGTAGTTCCTTCCGCGGCAGCAGAGGTGTTAATTCCGCCAATTTCAAGGGCAGGAATTTAGATTAGGTCTGAGATCTTAAGAGGTCCTCACGGTGTGGCGAACAATTGCTAGTGGTACCAGGATCGAAGAGGTAGGAACGTCGCAAAGGTGGTAGCGGCAAGGGGGCACCTTATCTAATGGGTTGAACGAGCTACTGTCATCAGAGGTGCTCCCAACAACCGTGGTGTGAGTGTTCCTTTCTGACCCTCTTTTTTCCCTTCACATTCTTCCAACAGTCGAAAGCTCTTTCGGCGCTTCACAATTCGCTTCATAGATAACCTCCTGTTTCACAGACTTCTTATGCTTTGCGGTGAGAAGTATCTTGATAGTGTCGCAGCGCTGAGCCACCCGTACTTTAATTTCAAAGTGACAGGTGATCTCGTCGGTCAGTTCTCGGAAGATGTCATGTTTCTAATCGTGAGTTTGAGAAGCCAGTCGAACTCATTATATGCCGTTTCACGAAGGTACAATGTAATTGCCATCTCTTCCTTCGTAGGTGGTTGTTTATCATATATGAATTCTGCCAGGTGCTTCATGTCAGCTGTGTTTACATTCGTGGAGCTGGTGTAATAAATGGCAGTTTAAAGAGAATTTAAATTTGAAGATGGACTCCACTTTTGTATGTCTTCATACAGTGGTTAAATTCTCGGTCTTTTGAGGTAAAGAGTCGTCAACCACTCGGCAAAAACGATATGATCGTTGATACGTGGACTTGATGGATGGACTTGTATTTCTTGGATCATAGCGTCCATCTGTCAGCAGTCAGTATGTTCTTCCAGGTAAGATTTTAGTCAAGGTTGTGGTTATAAATTCGATATCTCTTCAAGCTTGAACTTGAAACCATCTAAGCAGCGAGTCTCAGCTGTATAAGTGGTAAAACTACTGAAGTTAAGAATACCTAGGTAGCGAGTCTACATTAGAGAATGCATGTGAGCGTGTGGCAAGAGAACATATAGTGGATGCCTTACCTCAGTGGTTTAAGTGGTGAAACACTTGAACGGACACGGTTCATGTGCCATGGGGAAAACGATAGGAAAGAGTGTTGAGAGAAAGAAGTAAATAACGCAGTAGGGCAGAATAGATGTGGGCGGATCTATAAACGCTCATTGGCAAACACCTAATAGTTGCTCATACCTAATAGAATCTTCATCAAACCGACAGACACTCGAGTTGCCACCCCTGTCTCCAGATGATAACGGTGATGAAATCTCTTACGGGTATGAGCACATTGGGTTCGGTAAGGTATAATTTCCGACGTACACATGATTGACAACCACCGCTTCAAGGGACAATCCTGAAGTACAGATACTTCCCACCGGTCACTGATCGTACAGGGAACAACCCCGTGAGTTTGGGCTCTGTTGTATAAGATAACCAATGTTGGTGATTTCAAAATTTTGTTTGCATACACAGATTGGCTTCTGGTCAAGTGACACGGGATACCTCACCTATTTTCAGTTGATGATGGTATACCAAAACAATTAGTCAGCGAGATACTGAGCGGTATTGTAGAAAACAGTAAAACAGTTAAAACAATTATTTAACCTGATTCTGCAGCGATCTGAGTGACATTAAACATGAGTGCTCTGGGGCTGGAAAAAATTTCATGACGGATGGACCCACCAGAGAGAAATGTTTTATGGATGCACATTGACTGATTCGAGGTCGCATGACTCTTTCACAGAAAGTTCGCACTCTTTTCAAGTAGGTCAAAAATGACAAACATAATCCAAATGGAGAAATCGCCTGTAATCATCTCGCAAAGAATGCCATCTTCCACAGTCATGAGATGAGGTACTGTAATCTCCTTCCAAAGGACCTACCCTTGTAATAGAGAGGCTTCCTCGAATTCCCCTTCGGTACGTGACAGGGTAGCATCGAAGTCCAACTCGTTTGGACCGCATGACAAACCAATCTACATGAAGTAACTCTAGACATCGATATGAATCTAAAATATTACCGGGGTAAGAATTTGTCCCTTTTATGACGCTCGTTTTACCATTTTACCATCTTTCCACGGAATTGACTGTGTGCGACATCCGGTGCGCTGAATTGCGGCCAGGGGTAGAGTTTAGACACGTGCGAGTTTCACTTCCAGGCGGCAGGAGATGACTGCTGCTGGCTGAGCAGCAACAACTTCCTAATACGAAGATAGTCACCAGACTCGAACCGTTTCGAGTAATTTTCAATTCAATTTTTATTTGGGTCGCTTCCATACACATGTATATAAGTGCACCATCAGCACTCCAATTGAATCTCTCTTTCTCTCTCTCTCTCTCTCTCTCTCTCTCTCCCTCTCTCTCTTTTATGACACACATCTTTCCATGGAATTGACTGTGTGCGGCATCCGTGAATTGCGGTCTGGCCAGGTGACTTTCGCTTTCCAGGCGGCAGGAGATTGCTGCCGACTGAGCCAATGACGGCTTCCTAATGCGAAGATGAACACCAGTTCGAGTAATTTTCATTGAATTTGCCCTTCCAAGAATTCTTACCTTTCCTCCCAATCAGTGCCCTCACTCACATGATCTGACTAATCTCGTATAGCCCCAACGGTTGTTTTTAATGAGTATGAGTTCATCACCGTGCCCACCGAATCACATGCACGGCGCAGGTCGCGATCAATCTGTTGTTCGGGGAAGGGGTTCCGTTCTAGCTGACCTACGATATAGCAGTGATCTAGTTTAGGCTAGTTTAGGCTCGTGTGTGATTGAACGTGCGAGCAGAATGTGGAAATTCCCGGAGGAAGAGTAAGAAGAAGTTAGAACTGAACCTACTCCATACACTTGACTACTAACCGTCTTCTATTATAGATGACAGGGGTCGCCTGAATGTCTCTGAATGCTGAGCGTCTCTTCTTCGAGCATTTCATCCCCCTGCCCAAGACACTTGATAAACGTTGATTTCCGTTGATCCTCTAGTTTATATGTTAAAGTGGTGGCGTAAAGACTCGGAAGTAGTATACAATCAGCCACATACACTGCATGAAGAGTGAGAAGCATAGTCAAAACAATGCTTCTTCGACACAGTTGACATATCAATGATGGGTGCTCCAGCAAAAATATCAGATATCATATGTGGCGACCTGAGACCTGCCTTCAGGTATTAATCTCCATGTAAGATCTTAAATTACATTATTGATCATAGATAACGCCATCATAGATACAGTAGCCTAAAGTAGCACTTGCTCCCTAAATAGAAGTTCCCCCAGATCGAGAGACTTCTATTGAAAGATATGTTGATGACAGACGAAGAGCGTGGGCTCACCCGCTTTACTGTACGTTTGACGACCCCGGTAACGTTCACAGACTAGACTGTGTTCCACATTTCCTACGGACGGGGTGTATCAGTGGGGACCGATGATACAAATGGAGCAGTGGCAGGGCAGTCCATGCAAAGCTGTACCTTCCGGCATATTCCAAATTCCAATGTCGATAACGATATCCGTTAGAAGGAGTGTTCCGATAGAGGAAGATCGGGCTATATGTTCTCGCGGATAGCGAAAAGCGGGGCCCGTTTTGATTCTGGTGAAATTGCTGCCTGGCCAGAGGGGCTGAGACGCCTCTGAGTGACCCATAAAGAAGGTAGCCGTCGCAATACTGGGAGAGTTTCGGAGGTCCCGGAATTCGCGAAGAGATATACTCGTTGCCTGATCGTCTGGAGGGAAGCGAGATGCCAAGAACAACATGGGAAGGTCATATCAATAAGCGCGATTAGTTCGACAATACAAGAATTCCGTTTTGCCGGGCGATACTCGGGGTGCTCAGGAAGGCCCATGGAGCTGCTCCGATTGTGCTCGTCATGTTGCAGTCAATGACATGTTGTGCTACGTAGCCAGTAAGGTAGGAGACTGAGAGTCTATAAACGAGTAGTGCCAGGGAGAAGATATACAAATCAAGGGCCAACTTCGTTAACCGATACGAGTTCTTGGCTACATCAGACACGTTTAACGATCCGTGAGTCGTGTCTGAGTAACCGGCCCAATGGATACTGCAGATAAGAGCAACGTTCGGAAACCATTTTTTTCGCATCCCGACGGGCTTGCCTGTCTCAGTGCCTCTTCTCCCACTCTTGTGACGGGTCAGTTGGGAAGGACAGGAAGCAGCAGTGAGTATTCTCCCAATCTTCTTTCTTCTCTACCATAACCACCTCACTATCTCGTAGGGTCTGAAGAGGAGTTCCGTGTATACCATTAGCATCCTGTAAGTAGCTGGCTGTTTGGTCTTTGCTCAACCAACACCTCTTCAGTCCTCAACGCGCCACCCACCATGCAATCCAGTACATCCACCAGCATACACCAAACCAACACGAATCCCTTCAATACTGTACATCGACGTCCCTCCTCTTATAGTGCTGACCTTCAGGACTCGAGTCCAATTGGACGGCCATTCGCTTTCATCCCCAAACGCAAGTCTAACGGCGGACGTCCAGCGAGACAAACACTAAACGAGGACAGCAGCTCTCAACAAGGGCAGGTTCGATTGGTAGAGGAGACGCCATCGGATGATTCATCAACGCCACAAGCAACGCCTCGTAGTTTCTATACATTTCCCCACATCAAGCCGGAGCTGTCCCGTGGGCAAGCGCCACAGCATAGCACGGAGCTTGTCACGCCGCCACCCTCGGACCCGCCAGACGCCCTCATTGAGAAAGATATAGAAAGGGCTCTTGCGCCCTCGTCTTCAGACCAACCGGACGCCTCCCTCCCAAATATCGCAAGAACACCTACTCTGTCAGAACCATTTCCTCCAACATTCCCAACACATTCCGGCTCCACCTTTCTGCTCCGGAAAAAGAGTGGTGAACTGGTCAAGCCTTCTCTAAAGTCAGCTGGATTCGCATCATGGGCTGCGTCCAGCGCAGGGCGGGTTCGCACGAAGAGTGCCCCAACCACACCCATGGGCTCGAAATCTGTGCATTTCGACGCGCAGCTCGAGCATGTCAAACTCTTCCTTGCGGAGCAAAAGCCACTTGCAGTAAGCAGGGACGGCAGCCCAACCGAGACGAGCGAGGGCGATACAACAGACACCGGGTTTCCTTTCCCTCGTATGTCTGCTACGACATTACGCCTTAAACCTATCGCCTTACCCCAGCCTCCTACCGAGCCATGGACATTTGACGTTCGGCTCGAGAGGTGTTGCCTGGAGGATACAGTACTCGTGGGCCAGGTACTAGTGCGAAATGTCGCTTTCATGAAATGGGTTGCCATCCGCTTTACGCTGGACGATTGGCAGACCACGAGCGAAGTTGCTAGCCGCCATCTCGCGTCATTACGTGACAATACCTTTGACCGCTTTGAATTTCGAGTTCGTCTTGCGGACCACATGAAGGGTATCGAGTCCAAGAAACTTATCTTTTGCGTGAGATTCTCTGTGGAGGGGTGCCAAATGTGGGATAGCAATGGGGGGAGAAATTACGAGGTTGGTTTCGAAAAGGTCAAGGAAGAGCCGGCCAGACAGGCGCATCCACCATCACTCTCCGCGTCCAGAACTGCCCCTGCATTGGTGACAGACCTTCGGAAGGAACTCGAGAAGGTCGTGCAGAGTGTGCCCAGCAATGACACTCCGTCACCTGCCGCTTCCCTCAATCGCAAGAAACCACGCGGTCTTCGAGTATGGCTAGGCGATAGTGCCCTTGGAGGGTATGACGATGACGACGACGATCCAACTCCTTTTCGACCCCGCTCCCGCTCTCCATCTCCCCTTGATGACCAGAAGCAGACATCTAGTACACCCTCGCTTTCCAATAAGGATGTTCCTCTGTCAGCACGATATGATTTCGGAGCGAGCCTCAGACGCCCCAACTGGACTCCTCCCCAGGTGCAAACAATGCTGCCCACTCCAGGCTCAGCGATACCCAGACCCAAAACCACCCATCGTCTTCCACGGTCTCCACCACCTCCGACGTCTAATTCGACAAGCCAAAACCAGATCCTTCGTGCAGGCTATCATCGGCGCAGCTTGACAGTTCCATTTGATACCACTCCCACAGACGTCCCTCCCGAAAAAGTGCCACAAGGATCTCCACGTGACTCGACTGACTTTGCAGTTGAAGGAGTGGAAGAGCATCGCCGCAGCCAAGGCGACAACGCTTGTGGCGAGGACAGGCCTCGTCGCCATGCTCGCGGTTGGGTACGAAGCTCATCATTCGAGCAGATTGCCGCGGACGAGAAGTCCCCGATCAAGAAAACACCTCCCGGGATGCCAACGGTCACTCCACCAACACCACCTACACAGGGTGCCGAATTTCAATTAACCGGCGAGGAAAGTAGTAGTTCATCTTCATGTTCACCTTCCGTGTCACCGTCTACATCTCTCGAACCGTTTGACACCGTATGGGATGCTGTACGTCGAAGAGAAGGTGAAAATTGCACCTCCACATCTTCCGTCTCCACGTTCTCATCCACTCCACCCATCGAATCGCCGCTGTCGCCTCTTGGAGCACTTCCTCGGTGCGCAAGCGATGACAGCTTGATGGCGGCTTCTACTCCAAAAAGCAGTAATCAACGTCCGCCGATAAATTCAACACCTTATTATTCACTTTTGGATCAGTATGTCCCTTTTTTCCTGCTTACCGTCTCTCTCCGCGAATAACACGTGCGAACCTGCAGGTTTTGTTTCTTTACGGGCGTCAGCAACTACTACCCTAACCACACTTCGGATGTTCCTCCACCTCGCCGAGTTCAATCTGCATCGACCGTCGAAGACTATTTCTCTCAAACACCTCCACATCATGATGACGACAAATCACCTCTTTCAAATACTAGTGTGTCGCCGAGCCACATACTCCCACATATGACCCCCGATTTCTCGTCCAGCCACGAGCTCGTGACATCCTCTTGAAAAACACACGTTTATTATATCTTCCGGTATATATCGGCAACCTTGAAGAAATAAATGATGTTCAGTTGAACACATGGACACACTCCACAGATGAATAGAACATTGCAACAAAATGCAGGTTGGGAGATCGTTGATTTTCTCTTTAAACCCCCTCCCTGTTTCTATCTTTTTTATTTTCAGTATGAACATTGGTTTGGCTTTGTACCCCTATCCTAGCACTGTTGTCATCCCCCCCTTCCCATCTCAGCATTATAAACCGTTCCATTATCATGTATTGTATAACCAATGCATTGCGGCCACAAAGATACACGTAAAGTGGCAAAAATATGTCAGCTAAAAACGTTTTCGGGCGCCCCATCTGTTCCCCATTGGTGTTGGCGAATCTCCCACCTGCCTCAACATGTCGGCTTGAGAAGGTAAAGGACCAGTTTGTCTACTAAGAATTGGTCCGGCTGGCGGACCACCCACAGATCCGCCCAATCCTGGAATTCCAGGAAGCCCACCATCTTCAGCGACGCCAAACCCCCGTCCCGAGTAGCCATCTTGAGGATCCGTCCCATATGCATCATCTTCACCTTGCCATCCTGGGAACCCCGGCACCATCTCTTCTTCCTCTTCCTGTCCGCCACCTTCAGGGGCTGCTGGAGGCTTCTCACCTCCAGCACTAAACACGGCATTAGCATCCCCAGGACGTTCGCGTGACCAAAATCGGGTGGTATGATCGTTGGATGCGGAGACGAGGAGATGCCCAAGGGGATGAAAGGCGATCGACCAAACGTTCGAATCGTGTGCTTCGGCGAGTGTTGCGCGAGGGCCTGGTTGGAGAGTTGAGGAGAGGGTGTGGTTAGGTGGGGCGGCGGCTGTAAGATCCCAGTGTAGGATGGACCCTTCTGAACCGCCTGAGGCGAGCAAGGCATGAATGGGGTGCCATGCCACCGCTACACACAAAGGTAGTGTGAGCACGTGTCCATGCGGAGAAGACATCCATCTCTGAACTTACAGCAGACTTCTTTCTTGTGACCCTTGAGAGTTCGAAGCTCTTTCATGGCGCGGATATCGAAGACCCGAATTGTTTGGTCCCTTGACGCGCTGGCGACAAGGTCACCGTTAGGTGACCACGCAAGTGCTTGGACAGTATTCTTATGTTGATGACTACAAATACATGAGTTTCGCAGACACCAATGTGCTTTAGGTTGCAAACTTACAATGTCGAAAGGCATGTGCCTGTCCTAGGATCCCAGAATTTAACGAGATTATCTTTGCTACCTGACACGAGAAGGCCCTTCGTCGGATGCCACTCCACACATTTGACATCCCAGCCATGACCTGTGTTAACAGTTATGTTCGTTATCCATAAGAAATGCGTTTAAGATGCTTCAGATCTACCTGTCAGTACCTTCTCTTCTCGACTCTCTTCGAAAGCCCATAACCGTACAGTGGAGTCGTCGCTCGCAGTGGCAAACCTCCCATCGTCCGGACTGAAACTTAACCCGCGCACAGCTTCTCTATGAGCTTGCCAAGCCGTCAAATTATTCATGTTAGGCTGGAAGTATTTCACGATTCCACTTTGATCGGCTGAGGCAATATACGACCCAGAGTGAGAGAAACAGACAGCACGAATGGCGGAATCATGTGCTTGAAGGATGGTCTCAAAATTGAAGGTGAGACCATTCCATAGTGTGAATTCACCACTGGTAGATCCGGTGAGAACGCGTCGCCCTTCAGGTGTCCACTAATATAACACAAACAACTGTGTTAGTCGTCACTGCAAAACACCCATGTGGCCTTTTAACATACTGTCACCACATTCACTGGACATCGTATTTTGTTCGTAGACGTATGCACAAATTTTGTACACAACGAAGTGGAAGCGTTGGTGGGATAGGCCTTTGGCGGAAGAAGCTGAACAATTGGTTTGTGAAAGATTTCCAGCAGCACTATATCACCAAAACGTGCGGATAGCTCACATCGATGATGTATGACGGTCCTGGACGTAAATTTGGGACATAATACGGGCTGGGGCGTATTTTACGGAGCTTAGGGATTTATTGAACGATTTTACTTTGTAAATATACTACACGACGACTTACCAGTCCCCACCGCCCCATACCACCTGCGTAATCTACTGTTCTCCGTGGACGAGTTTTCTTCAACGCCTTCCCGTCCATAAGCTGACGCTGAGCAGCCATCTCTTGGTCACGAACTTGGCCTTCATCGACTGGCGGAGGAGTAGGGGGCAGTAAATGCTTTTTAGGTTGCCACGAAGATGACGATGGGCGCGGGTGTGAGAACTCGGGTAACAACAGAGGGACTCCAGACATCTGCAGAACACTTGTACTAAGATACTGGAACTCGAGATTTGAAAAAATCAATGCAATTCGGAGAGAAGTCTAATTACGTAATGCGACAACGGTATTATAAATATCCTACGTATATTGGTATTCTATTCGACAGGAACAGTCCACTGCCATCTTCCTTCCTGAAGCCCTACACTAATATCATCGAGCAAGATACGATGTCGCTTTTGTACATAAACCTAGATTACCTGTGAGCAGAAAACGTCAGGACATGACAAAAAATGACACACTGTCTTATCCAAAACCCTTTGGCGAAGGCCAAGTACTGTCGATGAACCAACTGGCTCGTCCAGCATCTGGGATAGCGCTTCTACTGCCTTCTCGAGATCACTGACACATTCTGGTTAGCATCATATTACGCACAAAGCACTCTTGCACGAACGCCTGTATGTCTTCGAATATCTGCTTCATATTTCCTTTCTGAATGTAAAAGGCCATGACATATGTCCACTGAATGATCTATAAGTCTTCCAACTTTAATGAGATGTGGTTTCAATACCTTGAGCGTCGCACGACATTTTGTGAGTTCGTCAACCGCGTCTCTCAAAAACCTAAAAAATGCGAGACAAATATAACAGATGGAATGGCAGAGGTATGGAAAGATACTCTAGTTCAAAATCGTACCTTGCCTCAATCCAACTCAGTTGCGAAGACTCCTGTACTTCGACCATTCCTTCGTCGGCCCGCTGATAAAATGATGATTCTTGATGGGCCGAAAACTCGTGATTACTGTATCGAGCATAATAAAATAGCCATTTTTCAAGATTCGATTGTGCTTGTTTTTGCTCGTCAAGAGACTCGGCCATCGTTTCCTCCTTGAAAGCGTTACATGTCCGATTATATCCATGGACACTCCAATTTTGCCCACACATCCAGCACCATTGGAATAGACATTGCCGGCACAGGATACGGCTGCGTGGTTCAGTATAAAGAGAGATTTATACATTGATCAACAACACGGGTAGCATCACGTACTTGCAACCCCCGTTCTTCTCAGTAGGATTTTTACAATTTGGACAATTCTTAGTGTGAACCTTCATCCACTGTGACGTTCCTGAATCTTCTTTGGCGTGCTTGGTCCACAAGTCAGCAATGGCGCAAATAACAGGTCGGTGGTCGACCTCCATGCCACAGCCAAAGCAGAATGTGTGAGACGATGCGCATGTGACGATTGGTACGTGAGTGAGCATAGTAGACTTAGTCACTTCATGACACGACAAGATTTGCTCACAACCAGGGAACGGACAAAAGCGAAGATGAGGGTGGACTTTTACGAAAGATTCAATTAGAAGGCTACGGTATCTAAAACAATGCATTAGCTGGAGAGAATTCGGAGCAAATGATAAAATGAGATGAAATACCGTTCATAACACTGGGGATCTACCAATGTTTTAATGGTATTACTCTCGAGTATGGTAGGACATCCTTCCTCCATACACGACACCTGGGACTGGCCTTCATCCTTGACCTTCCCGGCAATATACGTACACCAACAGTTTCTGCAAAATTGGTGTCCACATCTTTCCTTGTAAATGTCCGACTCTGGGGGTGTGTCGCAACATATGTCACAGACAAACTCTTCGGGAGAAACACGCTGACGTTTGCTTGGTGGTTCTATGTGAGACCGTGGTTCGCCACTAGCCTCTAGAATTTCCTCGGGGAATTCCGTATATGCGTCCAATAAACGATCCTTGTTCCAGCGGAAGTGGCGCAAAAGAATCGATGCTATAGAAGGCTATAGTGACAGTCCATTATCAATGAGTGAATTATAAGTTTGAATAAATGGCAAGACCTGTAGACCAAGGATTGTCAC
>QFEC01008363.1:0-17621 GCA_003316585.1 Gomphus bonarii
AATGTATTCTGAGACGGGAAGTACTCACTTCAGTGGTCCTCTGCCAAACCCCACTGTCCATGACTGGCATTATCTCCTTGTTAGACATGACAGATGGTCAGATTGAAGTTGACCTGTCGCCGTTTCATTCTGTGATTCATGTCCCTGTGACCGATAATGGTCATGTTTCCGTCTTTCATGCCTCATTTCGTGAATTTCTGATTGATCTGAACCGCAGCAAGTTGCACAGCATAAGTGCTAATGAAGGTCATCAAATGCTGATCATAAAGTGTCTTCGATTGTTGAACAGATCTCTTCGGAGGAACATTTGCAATCTGCCCGAGGACACAATAGGTGCAAACCCTCATCAAATCACAGATCTTGGAGCCATTCCGGAAGCATTGCAATACTCTTGTTTGTATTGGTCATCTCATCTTGTGGACGCTCTTGCACATCCTCTTGAAGACGTTGCGCAGGCACTCGAACTTCTACGGACCTTCGCCGATGAACATTTACTACATTGGTTTGAGTGCCTCAGTGCCTTTGGAGCACTTGAATCTGGTTTGAAATCTCTCATCAGGGCGAATGAGGCCATTTCAGTGAGTGCGCAAGGTAGAGACACATTCTCTAACTCATGCGTATTCTTCATCTCTACAATTCACAGATATATTCCAGGACACATGCTGGGCATAATTCAATTACGTTTCTATTCGAGGACGCACGTCGGTGCTTACAGATGGGCTTTGAGGCCATCAAGCATCATTGCCTGAATACGTATTATTCTGCTTTTACATGGATTCCAAGGATGTCACTGATGCGTAAGAAATATGACATATCGTCTGGTGGTGTACCTCGGGTAGTACTTGGTCTGGAAGAATCATGGGGGCCGCTGGAACATCTCATCCTTCACCCCTACGGGGTATCGTCCGTTGCATTTTCACACGATGGGACACGCCTGGTGTCTGGATCGCATGACAACTCAGTACGGATTTGGAATGCGGTTACAGGGGAAATGGAGCACATACTAGAAGGGGATGTTGCTAGGGTGATATCTTTTGTATCGGAGGAAACTATCACCGGAGTGACGTCTGTTGCGTTTTCGGATGATGGGACGCGTATAGTGGCGGGTTCGAAGGATAAGTCGGTTCGCATTTTGAATGCCAAAACAGGGGAAATGGAGCACAGTCTGAAGGGGCATTCGGATTGCGTGACATCCGTTGCAATATCGGCTGATGGAACACGTGCGGTGTCTGGCTCGGAAGACAAGTCGGCTCTGATTTGGAATTTGGCTATAGGAGAGGTGGAGCGTAAATTGGAGGGACATTCTGACATGGTGGTGTGTGTTTCATTCTCCCATGATGGAAGCCGGGTTGTATCCGGGTCAGGCGACAATTCTGTTCGGATATGGAATACGACTACAGGAGTGATGGAACGCGTGCTGGGAGGCCATTTCCATTTAGTGTGGTCAGTTGCATTCTCAAGTGATGGGACAAAGGCGGCATCTGGCTCGTCGGACAAGGTAGTCCGCATATTCAATGTCGCTACGGGAGAGATGGAGCATGCTCTGCAAGGACATTTGGATATGGTACTCTCTGTTGCATTCTCGCCAGATGGGACACACATAATGTCTGGCTCATGCGACATGACAGTCCTAATATGGAATGTGGCTACAGGAGAGCTAGAGCGCGTCCTGACCGGTCATTCAAAAGGCGTGGAGTCTGTTGCATTCTCGGCTGATGGAATACACGGAGTATCTGGCTCGGGCGACGGGTCCGCTCGGATATGGAACATCGCGGCTGGTGATAGTATATCCTCAACATCTAGATCTCAAATCTTTCGAGACCAATATCTCAACGCCCTGCGTGACAACGATAATTTTTTCAAACCCTTTTCTAGGGTTGATCATGACATATCCCTATCTCAGGATAGAAAGTGGATTCTTTCTCCCCGGTTGAATGAGGTTTGCTGGATTCCCTCAGAATTCCGCGACTTTGAGGTATATGATTTCGCCAATTCCAAAGCATGGTTTGGATATCACTCAGGACCTTCTGTCATCATCGATCTTGCGCCTCGACATTGATAACATTATCTGCACAATATTTTGCATCAATGACTGTCAAAGTGGCCCATTGTAACATTTCACCTCTACAACATTGTCACATCCCCTTTGCCTCCAATACGCATATCTTCAACTTCCTATTGTCATCTTCAATACTATCTGCGAGCCAACCCCACCTCCTTTGAACGGTGATACCACAGGCAGTTGTACATACAACAGTCACCTGGCTCGCAACATGTTTCTAACTGACGCATCTTAAGCGAACTCTCCCACACGTGCATGGTGCTTTCGACTCTCCTCTTCAGCAAGCTCTTCCACTCACAGTTCAGCATACCCAAATCATGCGCACAACTCATTCCATTGTTCTTTATTGTGATAAGGCACCATCCTCAACTTTTGGAGATCATCTCATGTACTAAGGGTCATGCGATGGATCGGATCGTTACAGAGAACTTTTTTACTTTCAGAGAACTACTTTCTGGTAATGCATGTTCTGAAGTGCTTGTGTCACCCCCAAAAGACTTCAAAGTCTATGACTAGGTGCATACATTAGATCATATTTGTTATCATGGTCGGAAGATCTTCACTCTGGGGATTCTTCTGAATAAAATAATCTTTTAATCAAAGGACCAACTAGTAACCCCAGTCATAATTGCAAATTTTCCGAAGAAGCCTGGTTTGGAATGACGGCTTTGGGTGGCATCGGAAATGATCCCACTCTTTCATGAAATTTTCAGGAAGGCCCATCCAGTGGTCTTAAGGGATGGAATCCATATGGGGTAGCACTGAGAACCGGAGTTGTCGAATTTGAGGCAAAGTTTTCGAAGAAATTAAAGGCTTGGCTGGCTGTAAATCGGCAACTGAGGTTTCATGTCGTCATTTGATCCATCAAAGGTGCAAACATTGGAACAATCCAAGTGAAATTTTGTTGGAAAAAAAAAGGTATTCTGGTGGGCCTGTCAGTCGGTCTTGCACAGATCGGAACATGCTTGGAAATGCCTGCAGAAGAGAACGTCGAGCCCACATCGAACGCGAATGGATCATAATAAATTTTGCCCTGGAAGGTGTCATAAGGCAATTTTAGTGAGCCATTCCCGAATAGTCACCAGGAGGTCAGCGCTCTTCTGAGGTAGCAGTGGCTGGGAATATGATGGAGATATCGAAGTTTATGATGGCATCAGCTTCCCCTCATATCGAAGTCTTCTTCCGCAGGTCGTTCTCATCAGCATGTGGAAATGATCAACTAAAAAGTTTTCAGGCTTTATATCCTGCATAAGGGAATGAGATGAACCATGCCAATGGATGCAAGAGAAGGAAACTGGCTGACGCGGTGAACAATGTGATGCTTGCGCAAGAAACTCAAGCCCCGTTCAGAGTGTTATACAAAAAGGGAATTGAAGATGCAAGGGATTTGTTACCTTGAGCCAGCAACGCATGTAATCTATGGCTTCCCTGATGGTTGAGAACCAAGGGAATGCAGCGGATTCACCCCATCTGTGTGTGACACATGAGATCATGGTCAATTATGAGTGAATTTTTTAATTTATATAAGATTGGATTTCTTCTTCTTATTTTAGGGGATAATTATAATCATAATGCAATGGTCTGGGAGGTCAAGAAGTTCCAAATGGGTAATACACAGTCAAACTGGTCCAGAGAAATGAAGCTTGACTCCTTATTCAACAATTGGGCGATATTGGGCAATTTGGTATTCGTGAGACTTTTTCTTAATTAATCTCAGGCGTGACGTTGTAGAGAGTCTTGAGCGAAAAATATGCGTTGCTTGAATTGAATTAGCGTGGAAGGTGGAAATGGGCAAAATAACAGACACCACAATGATTGCACTTAGAATCGGTGTTAATATATATTCGTTATCATCTCCATACTCAGACCAAGGATGCTCTACATCAGAATCTGATGCGTCATTGTCATTCAACATGAGAACCGTGTGTGAGATGTCTCCTGGGCGGCGTCCCCCAGTACGCGTAGAGGGTGTATCCATGCTGTACTAGCCAGGACCGGGCTGAGCCCCAGAAAGCAATCCATACGTCGATGCTGACCTTAAGCTGAGTTCATTCTTTCGAGTTCATTCGTGCGAGCAGATTTATTGCGTCGTCACCACCAGACAGAACTCGGGCCATGCTCAAGCCGATGAAAGCTAAATACCTAGACCTAAACAAGGCATCGTGGGAAGTAGAAAGGGTGAGTACGAAAAATTCAAACAACATGAAGTCATCGAGTGCGGTTGTGAAAATATGATGAGTGAATGAGGATAAGTTAGTAAATACCTATCAATTACAATTTTGAGAATTACAAACTGCAATCCCTCAAATTCAGTGAATCTCTGATTGCCAGTCCCTAGTCAGGTGTAAGTTCGGTAACAATATACTCCCTTCCTCAGAGCTTCAATACACGCTAGATCTCATTGCTTGATTAATTCGTCGAGACTTCATACGTACACAGAAGTATAGCCATCATATGGATGACTTGACTCTTTTTGGGTTGAACGGCCACCATTGTGTTACATCTTGCTCAATCGATGGCATTGTGAGGTTTCAAGGATGTGATTGAAAAAGGATGATGAAAATGGTTGTAATTCTCCTTATAATTTAATAGTCGTAGTAAGTTATGCTAGATGTACAGGTTTGAGATCAATTATTCGAACGCGACCTGACGGATAACCAAAGCACGCTTTGGAGGTAGAGAAGGCATATGTAGAGAAGTGGCGAAATTCAAGGGGTATCCAGCAAGCCTCCGTTAGCGGGTCAATAAGAAGCCAGTCCTTGTCTCGCGAGATAGATACTTGCTGTTCCCCGGGGGCCAAAAGTTGAAACTGACCAGGGAGGATATGAGTGACTTTTCCCCCATCTGGGAATTGGAAGGATTCATATTCTGAGAGTGTCGTTGAATCACCGGTGATGGCGTCCCATATACGGACTGTGGGCTCCTTCCATGAGCTAGACACGACGTGGGTGCCATGTGAAGAGAAGGCAACGGACGTCACCCAATCTGAATGTCCCATCAGCGTACATTGCATCGTTCCGGTAGTCGTATTCCATATCCAGACTGAGTGGTCGTCCGAGCCAGATACCAGACGTGATCCATCATGAGAGAATGCAACCGAGTTGATCCAATGTGAATGGCCCTTGAGTATATGCTTGGCTGTCCCGGTAGTTGCATTCCAGATTCGGACAGAGCGGTCAGAAGAGCCAGATGCTACACGTCCCCCATCAGGTGTGAATACAACGCATGTCACCCAACCGGAATGCCCTTTCAGTTTGCGCGTTCTCGTTCCAGTAGCTGCCTCCCAGATCATGGCTGATCTGTCATCCGAGCCAGACAAGATGTATTTCCCGTCAGGCGAGAAAGCAACGGACCACACCGTCCCTGAATGACCCTCGAGTACGAGGAATATCTTCCCAGTAGTGACATTCCACACCCGAACGGTCTTGTCACCCGACCCAGAAATGATCAAGTTCCCATCAGGAGAGAATGCAATGGACATAACATAACGTGAATGGCCCTCCAGTTCTTGCGCTTCCTTTCTCTCGGGGTCCTGCTCTCTCTTTCTCCACATTGCCTTCCAGATACGAGCTATTGCCATGTCCGAGCCAGAAACCACGCTTCTGCTGTCAAGTGGAAAGGACCGCACTCGATCTGTACCCGCCCCGTGTTCCATTTCTGAGTCCTTTGTCACATGCCAAATCCGGAGCGAGCAGTCATTCGACCCGGATGCGACGTATATCCCGTCAGGCGAGAAAGCGACGGATCTCACTGAAGCCATATGTCCCTCGAGCACACTCTCTATCTTCCCCGTAGCCACATGCCAGATACGGAGCGAATCGTCTGATAACCCAGACACGACGCGTGTACCATCGGGAGAGAAGGCCACAGAAGACATGCCATGTGAGTGTCCCTCCAATATGCACTCCAAATTCCAAGTAGATGTATTCCAAATACGGATTGAGTCATAAGAGCCAGATGCCACACGTGTCCCATCATTTGAGAATGCAACAGAGAATACTCTACCCAAATGTCCCTCGAACATATGCTCTATAGTCCCCGTGGTGACGTTCCAAATATGAACCGTAGTGTCATCCAAGCCAGAAACTACATGTTTGCAATCGGGCGAGAACGCAACGCACTTCACTGACGAACGAAGCTCCTGTATGCGCTTTGACTCCCCTGTGGTAGCATCCCATACACGAACAGTGGTGTCACGTGAGGCAGACACAACACTTGTTCCATCAGGTGAGAAGGCAACCATTGTGACCGCATTTGAATGTCCTTGGAGTGTGTGTTCTACCTCGCCAATTCTCATATTCCAAATTATAACTGACTCGTCGTGCGAGCCAGACACAATGCGTGTCCCGTCAGGCGAGAAGGCAACGGATACCACTTTATCTGAATGCCCCGCCAGTGTGCGCTCAATCTCACCCGTGTTTGTATTCCAGGTGCGAACTGAATTGTCCCCACACCCAGACACAACACGTGTCCCGTCAGGCGAGAAATCAACAGAGAACACAGATGAAGGGTGTAGCATGACATGCTCAAATGGTCCCCATGACTCCGCGACTCCCATTACTACTCCAGGTATGTTACCAAACAATGTCGGATATTGGCGACGTACCAGTGATCCTTTGGGGATCCATGCGAGGGCTGAGCCATAGGTGTTTAGACAGTGATGATTAATGGACTCAAACGCAATTTGCAGGTAACGACGGGCGTCCTCCAATAGTAACGTATAGTGATCATGCTCCTTGGAGGAGTATTCCTGGGGAAATTATGAGCTAATCCTCCACTACTACATTAATTACTCACTGAGATGGCGTTCTTCGCAATGCTGAGAGACTTCAGGCCGGATTGTAGCTCTCCAATCGCACTGAGGCACTCAAACCAGTGCAGTAGATGTGTATTGGCGAATGTGCCAAAACTTTCGAGCAAAGATGCAGCGTCTGCAGGATGGGATGCAAGGGCTTGTGCAAAATGTGAGGCCCAGAATAAACATGAATACCGAAGAGACTCGGAAAAATTGCCGGGATCGAGGAATTCATGAGGCAGTGTACCTATGGCACCATCAGGTATATCGCAAATGTTGCGTCGAAGGGTAATGTTCAAGAAATGGAGACACTTAATAGCGAGTTTTTGGTGGGTATCGGAAACATCTATGGCGTGACTACCGCAACGTTTCGCATCGAGTATCAGGTCACGAAATGAGGCATGAAAGATAGTTATGGGATCATGATCGGTGTAAGGAACATGGATCACCGAACGAAAGAGAGACAGGACAATTTCAACCTCATTTTTCATCATATCTAACAAGGAAGCAATGCCAGTGACGGAGAGTGGTTGTTGGAGACCAACTACTGCGGCGAGTACCTCTCGTCTCGTGACTATTTCCTTGTCGCTGATATTTTGGAACGCTTTGAACATAATCAGCTTGTAAAGGCTGTCAAGGGAGGGAAGCCGCGACGTCGAGTCAATCAACTCCGTTAGACCTATTTTGGGATTTTCGTTCCTGGCATCGATATATCTCACGACAGTTGCGGCATAGATGAATAATCCATCCGATTGGGTAACGAGACGTATCAACTCCTCTTCGGACGGCCAGGGAGAGGGCTGAGAATATCCGTGCATATGTGCGATTTTGGACAATGAAGATCGCAGGTATATCTCAATATCTTTTCTTTTCTCGTCTATTATGGTGTCTCCGTGCAAAGAAAATTCATGGGGGAGAGACGGTGCAGCAACATGACGAAATGCCCTCATGATCCAGCTCTCAGGTCGACTTGTAATGAAAAATTTCAGAGGAATGCCTGCTAAGCCGTCGAGGATAGCCTTGATTAGTAATCCCGTTGTGTCTATATCCGAGCACTCATCCACAGCGTCTATAACGATAATATAATAAATCCCATGTTCATTTTCTTTGGAAAGCTTGACAGGTTTTACGACCAGGGAACGGAATTGCTCGGAAAGATCATTGATATAGGCGACATCAGGGTTGTTCGCGAGAACTGTAGTGATTGCTGATCGGATCTCAGGGTTAGATTGAGCAAGCATTGTGGCGATAGTAGGGATGATACGGCGTGGATCCGTTATTCTGGAGCGAGAGCAGAAAAAGCTGCCTCCAAGCTTATTTTGCGCATGTAAACGCTGGCAGAGCGTGTGGGCAATGGCCGTTTTCCCAATACCGGCTACGCCATTAAGCCAAAAGACCTTTGGAGTCGAAGGATCATGCGCCCAGGCCTCTAAGTCATTTAATATCTGCACACGCGTGTCTTCTGTGCACCCGTGCGGTTGGTCACCGTCGGCGTCATGACGTGTGTCGTAGGATGCCCGCTCAACAGGTTTGAGCAGGTATAAAAGATCGGGAGGAGGGTCTAAAACGCTGTGAGGATGGAGGTAATGAGTGGAAGCAGTGATCACACTTACAGAGGGCATTCTGGATAACAGAAATACTCTGCGCATCTGCAACAGAAACGTGACTAATGGTCTCAGATATGTTGTATTCACCGTCATAATACTCACGTCTGGTGTTCCCGATGAAGGTAGGTACGATTCCGGACGACATGGATTATAAGTTCGAATACTAGTGTTTCGACTTGGGACTGACGTCCACCACGTGAGGTGATGGTGCAGGAATAGTGGATCGAAAGAAGTTTGGACCTGGCAAGGACAGCACGTGGAGGAGATGCCAGCGTCGGAACCTTCTTTTGTGAGAAATTTATTGTCATTTGCACGTGACTTTGCCAATGTCACATTTTCATTCTTATTTTGAGCCAATTTTCAAATTGTCATTTCTCAGTCAATTATTGACAGATTCATCTGAGACTTAAAAGATCCTTCCTGTATATTTTCTTGGTGCTCTCAACAGTGAAAGCCCCAAATTTTTATTTAAAAATGCATTTTTTGGTCAACTCAACAGCCCCTACCTGCATGTCAAAGGGCATTCCAACTAAACCTCAGTATCACTGACCAAGCGACATATGTTGAACCATCCAAGTGCAATTGAACTGAATCTCAGTTTGCTTAGTTGTACTGACCAAAGATCACATACATTGAACAACCCTCACAGTTACAGTGACTCAAAAAATTATTGCAATGTTTTGCACTTTCTGCTTCATGGTCACATAGCATCACAACAAGGCCAAACAGAGCCAATATGCTGGTGTATGTAAGAGAGGTCTTGTTAAGGGCTACATGTCAAATCAAGAATTATGTAATTTGATGATAGTTTCATGGAGATACAGCCAATTTATTTTGGGGACTCATTGGGACAATTATTTGACTGGGTATCAGAAATACAGAAAATGCACAATTCTGTTGGTGGTGAACTCTGAGAATTACACTGCTGAAGAATAAGCAGGAGTACTGGAGAATAGATGGTGAATGCTCTATCAAAGAGAGGATTCCCACAGTCTCCAGGGATTAATGGCACATTTGATTATGTAATAAGTGCACATACAAATGAACAATAGACAGGGATAAGAGTTACATTCAACAAATTCAGTAGTTTGTATTCCCCCCCTTGGCCTTTAAAACTGCTTCCACCCTTCTAGGCATACTTTCAATCAACTTCTGACACACCTCTGGCTTTATAGCATTCCACACCTCTGTCACACTCTCCCAAATCTACCAAACTCCTGTTGCTGGTGTTTTATACTTACACAACTGCAATTTGATATGATGCCAGAGGTGTTCAATGGGATTAAGGTCTAGTCTAGGAGAGTGATATTATTCTCTTCCATCCAGTTTCTGGCCTTTCTGGAGGTATGTTTGGGGTCATTGTCCTGCTGAAAATGCAATCCCCCTCAGCAATCCCAGATTCCTCTATGCTGGGTAGTAAGTGATCATCCAAAATCTCCACATACTGCTCAGCATCCATCCTCCCCTCAATCTCAGTAAGTTTTCCCACACCATTCCAGCCCATACAGCCCTACACCATGATGTTCTCACCCTCAAACTTCACAGTTCCTTATACCTCCCTCTCAATCAGCCCATCCCCTGCTTGCTTCCATACCCACTACTTTCCCATCTGACTGTGGAGGACTGGAAGAGGGTAATTTGGTCAGATGAGACTAAAATCAATAGGATTGGGTCAGATGGGAAGCAGTAGGTGTGGAAGCAAGCAGGGGATGGGGTGATTGAGAGGGAGGTACAAGGAACTGTGAAGTTTGGGGGTGGGAACATCATGGTGTGGGGCTGTATGGGTTGTGTTAAGTACATGCACACATGCTCTTAGTTTGGGTGGTTCAGCTCAGTCCAATGAGCTGAGGTTCAGATGTGGCATTGGCTTCAATGTTCTTGCATTGTGCCAATCCTCCTGCCTGTGCCACTGGATTTCAGACTGATGTTCAGTAGAGGTCCAAGATGCTTAGTACCAAATGATTAGACTACTAACTTAAGTACTGGTAGCATATGTCTAACTTAGTCGATAATCTGAACGGAGAATACATACATGAGACTAATTACTTATATAGAGAATGGGGTGCCATGAGATATGCAACAACATTTCACAAGGCATGGAAATGAGAGTATAAAGTATGGATGTAAGAATAGTAATATATGAAAAGCAGGCATACATGCCCGTATGTACCAAGGGTAACTGAAGCAAAGCAAGCAAGTAATGAAGAATATAATTGAAGTGTGATGTACTGAGCCAAGCCAAGCCAAACCAAATAGTACTTGTAAGACTTGGAAGTCTGTAGCTTATAATACAGTATGTCAGACTTTTGTCGGTATGACTGAGGGAACCGAGGCTCAGTAGATCATACTTTGACAGTACCTCCCTCTTAACAGCTGAACCCATGAAGCCAGTAAGTGGAGTTTGAACCATTAAGGTTTTGGATGCCTATCTGAGGTAAGCAAATTGTTTGGGGGCTAAAACTTCCCAGGGTAGCCTTCTACTATCAACACCTGCCAACAGCCTCCCATGCCCCCCCCTCATTATATCCAAAATGGGCTATGAGACTGATGAAGAATAATAATATCTCAAAGCATGCCAAGTTGAGTGCCAATGCTGTCAATAAGAGAAGGAGAAGGTGGAGTGGGAAGTGAGGGAAGCCACCAAGTGTGAGCAGCATAAGCAGGAGGAGGCAGAGGAGGAGCAGCAGAGGTGTAAAGAAAGTGAGGAGAAAGAGCGCAAGGAGTAGGAGGTAGCATTGAAAGCCGCTGCTGAGGCTGAGGCTGAAGCAACCAAGATTGCTGAGGCCAAGCAAGTGTGCACAAATGCACAAAAGAATTTGGACTTGATAAAGAAAGTCCACAGTGTGCCACTCCCCAAGCAGGATAAGGGGAAGCAGAAGGAGGTGGCGGTGCTGAGTATCTTGGCCAGGGGTACTGAAGCCAAAGTGTGGGTGGCCGCCAAAGGTGAGTTTATAGTATTTTGATTTTTTTTGATTTTTTATTGATTTTTGCTTTGAAGTCAGAAAAGGCTGGGCTTGCAGGGCAAGCCGAGCCAAGTAGCACCCCCTGCGACAATTGCAGGAAGCGGGCTGACATCTGCATTGTGCCTAAGGTCAGCGCAGCTTGCATGCAGTGCAAGTTGTGCAAGGTCAAGTGCGACCTATCAATTGGTTACAAGAGGGGCTGGAGTCATATTGACAACTCTGATGAGGCAGCAAGTGAGGGTGAGTGACCAAAAGAGAAGTGGCTGAGGACTGGGGTGAGACTGGGCGTGGGGCCAGTCTCAGTGGAGGTTCCAGAGCAGGTGAGCATGGTTTTGGGCCAGCTCACCTCAGTGATGGAGGCCTTCACAGGCCTCTATGAGAGGCAGGTGGAGGCAACGGAGTGGCAAGTGGGAGCCCTTGAGCTCCTAGCTGGGTTAGTAGACCAGCTAGTAACCATCCAAGTGACACTCCTTGGTTCAGGTTCGGGTTTGGGCTTGGGTCTGATAGAGGATAATGTGGAGAAAGATGGAGAAGGGGAAAAAGAGAGAGATGATGAGGGAGGAGAGAAGGAAAAGGAGGATGAAGAAACAATGAAGGAGTAAATACAAAATGTATAAATTTATTTTGTATAAATTTTTGTTTTTGAAAATTTAAGTGGACCAAAGTGAACTGAAGTGAGAAAGAGACAGTAAGAGAACTTAAGAGAAAGGTGTGAAAAAGACAAGTGAGATGGACCGAGGTTCAGGTAAGTCTCAGCTCAGGTCAATGTAACTTAGTGAAAAATGAGAAAGACTGAGAGGGATATGGGGTATACAGAGTAAGGTTGTAGTTTAGGAAAACTTGTACATAGAATGACCATAGATAGCTAAGAAAATAGACCATGAGTAGAACAAATAAAATTGAAATCTGAATTATATCAGGGGGATCATGGTCCTGGCTTAGCAGGGTAGGCAGAGTGAAATTTGGCAATGATCTTGGGTGCATGACCAAGTTCAGTAGCGAGCATTCAAGGTGTTTCTTCATTGGTGCCTTCATAACCAGCCCATCGGACTAGGTAAAGGAGGTTACAGGGTCTTCTGCATCAGTCTACCTTTGAATCAAGAATTTCAGCTATCTCATACTTGATTTTGCCATCAATTTTGACAGGTGGAGGAGGATCCTGAACTTGGTTTGGTATAATGTTGGGAGTAGCAGGTTCAAGCATTGAGATGTGGAAGACCGGGTGTACTGCCTGCATGTTGTCAGGCAATCAAAGAGTGTATGAATGACTACCAGCTTTGGCTATGACTTCAAAGGGACTGAGATATTTTTTGGCAAGCTTCTTCGTCAGCTGAGTAGTGTAGAAGAATTGAGCTTTGACAAAAGCAGAGGAACCAATCATGAATTTGGGAGCAGGGAGTTGCCGAGCATTGGCTGATGTCTGGTACCGAGATTGAGCATGACTGATTTGCTCTTTCAGGGCTTTGTGAAATTTGTTATAAATAAAGGAATAAATGATACCATTTCAGATGGGTATATAAGTAAAACAAACAAAAAATAGATACAACTAGGAACTAGCACAAAACAGTAGCTATATGCACAGGAAACTAAAGATAACTAAAATACAAAGCCAGCACACAAAGAATCACATCCATAGCTACATTTTCCATGCTTCTGTGAATATTTTACATGTACAATTGACATGGGACTCGGTTCATGGCACTTTAGTGCCTTGGTGGCTAAAGGGGCAGAAGGAATGGAACGGACATAGGGAGTGATGCAGGGGCTTTAGGAACAGTGGACTAAGCAGGAAACAATTGGATATAATGATAAAATGGAATGGAAAAGGTCCAAAGGGATTAGAAACAAAGGGGTGACCGGGAGGAGCGCATATATGTCACCACCCAGGAACGTCGACTGATTCAGGAGTTGTACAGCATGCTACTGATATTGGATAGCATATGAGACATAAGAGGATCACAAAAGGAAGGTCTAGGACAACTCAAAAGCATCTTTTCCTATTTCCAATTGCCCAGGTATAGCATATGCATTTGCCTAAGTTTGTACAATGTGGAAATCCGCTGCTTCTCACCGAATGTGGTTGTATTTCCTTTTTCTCTTCACTAGTAACTCAGGGGATACGATATCTATAAGTACTACAAGTGTCTGTAGTTAGTCCCTCTGTCAGGGTTCAGCTCAGAGTTTATTGTTGGTTGTTGTTTCTTGTTGATGTCCTTCCATGACCTTCTGTCACTTTCTGGAACCTTCCATCATTTTCTGTAACCTTCCAGAACTTTCCATAACTTTCCACCACTTTCTGGGACTTTCCAGAACCTTCTGTCACCTTCTATGACCTTCTGTGACCTTCCATTAGGGTATATAAGTGTGACTGGTATAGCGCCTACCCCTCAGCTTGATCTCTGAGGATTACCGCTACACCAGGTAGGCTCTCTATGTATTTATTGTTAGTAACCTTGTATAAACTGAGGATTACTGCTACACCAGGTGGAAATTACCCTTATCAGCTCACTAAATATTGGAGTATCTTGTTGTTGTGACCTTGTCAACCAGCGTTGCCCTCACACCCTCACAGGATAATTGTTTATCAATTATTCTCTCCTTGCTCTGTTTGGTGCTTTGCTAAAATCCCAATTAGGAAACACTCTCTCAGACTCATTGTTTGAGTTCTGGATCACTCCAGATAGGTCATAGTCATATTGAACTCATTTCTCACAAGTTTTGGAGCAATACAGACTGGAAATCCAATTGTTATTGGATTTACAGTGTTCCCAGAAATTATCACCAAGCTCTCGGTACCAGTGCTAAAGTGCCGGATTGACCAAAAAAGCTTCCACAGAATTTTATTGCCAGAACAATAAATCTCTCACAGTTACAGAAAATATATTAGCTAGGATCCAACTGGACCATCCAATCTCTGCAAATAACCTTAACAAAATTGGCCTAAGTCAACAGCAAACTCACGAGCTTGGGAGGAAGTGAGGTCTCATTCAGGGTAAACTGTGAGGTTCAGGTGATATCCCTTATTAGTGAAGAAGAGAGAGATGGCAGTAGTAGCTTTTGGGGCATTATTATAAGCGAATTCAGCTAGTGGTAACAGTTTGGACTAGTTGTCCTGTTGATAATTGTAGTAGACTCATATATATTGTTCCAGGGTTTGATTTACATGTTTGGTTTGACTGTTGGCTTCAGGATGGTAACCCAAGGTGAAGTGTAAGCGCATGTCGAGGGCTTTACCAATTGACCTGAAGAAGTGAGAAACAAATTTGCTTCCTCAGTCAGATGTTACATGACTCGGTACACCATGCTTTGAAAGGACATGAAGCATGAACAGTTTCGCTAGTTCAGCCAAGGTAATCATGTCAACTGTAGGAATAAAAATACTTTGTTTAGTGAGTCTGCAGACTATTACCAAAATAGAAGTAAATCCCAAGGATGGAGGGAGTTGTCTGATGAAATCTATTGAAATAGAATTCCAGGGTCTCTCAGGGATTGGTAGTTGCTTCAGAAAGCAGTAAGGTTTGTGTCACTGTGATTTGGAATGCATATATGTGGTGCATGACTTGCAGAAATCAATGACTGAAGTTTGTAGGCCTGGCCAAGTGTATTCTCAGTGAATGAGAGCCAACATCTTGTTCTGACCAAAGTGACCTGAGAGTACATGATCATGTTTATATTGAAGTACTCATAGTCTGAGATTGTTGGTTTTGGGTATGTATATGTGGTTGTCCAGTAAAAGAAATCTATCTTCCATTTGCATCCACCTTGGGTTTGGTTTTGGGTCTGGACTGAGATGTTGTGATGCTATGGGATCTGTAGGAAGTATAGATAGGATATTGGAATGCAGTGTCTCAGAGTCTATGATGATGCTTGCTCAAAGAGCAGGAATGATGAGTGGAGTTATGCAAAGTGATTCTACAAGTTGTGAGGATGTGAAGATTGGCTGAAGGTTTTGCGGGTTGATAGTTCTGTAGTCCATACCTCTCTCTTTTAGGTAGACATCCCATTGTCTAGTTAAGGCATCAGGCTTAGTGCTGAGCTTACTGGGACAGAACTATATTGTGAGGTTGAATTGAGATAGGTATTCAGACCAACAAGCCTGCCAATGGGTTAACACTTTAGTGGTAGAAAAATACTCAAGGTTTTTGTGGTCGGTAACAATGTCTACTGGTTTGGCTGAGCCTTCCAGATAGTGTTGCCAACATTTGAAAGCCTCGAAGATGGCTAACAACTCTTTATCATGCACATCATAATTGAGCTCTGGACCTGAAAAAGTTTGGGAGTGAAAGGCTACTGGATGAATTTCACCTTCAGAGTTTATGATGGAAAGAATAGCTGCAAGAGCATAATCAGAAGCATCAGTCTCCACAACTATAGTTCAGCCAGGTTTCCAATGTGTGAGGATGGGTGCCAAGGTAAAGGCAGCCTTGAGGAAGTTGAAAGACTTTTGACAGTCTTCAGTCCATGCCCAGGGTGTGCCCTTATGAGTTAGGCAAGTGAGGGGTATGGTGATGTCTGAGTAATTGAAAATAAAACGATGATAAAAGTTAGCAAAGCCAAGGAAGGACTGAATGTCTTTAACTTTTCTTGGTTCAGGCCATTTGCGGATGGTTTTGACTTTATCTTCAGCCATAGTGAGTCCATCGGTTTGGAGGATGTAACCAAGGAATTCAACCAAATCTTTGTGCCATTCACATTTGCTTGCTTTAGCATATAGGCCATGTTTTCTGAGTCGTCATAATAATCCACAGATGTGTTCTCAGTGCTGTTCGATAGTGTCAGAATAGACCAATATATCGTCAATATATGTGACTGTGCAATGATCTAATAGGTCACTGAGGATGTCATTCATAAACCTTTGAAAAGCTGCTGGAGCATTGGACAAGCCGAAAGGCATGACCAACCATTCGTACGACCCATAGTGAGTCTTGAATGCCATTTTCCACTCATTGCCTTTGGTGATTCAGATTAAATGGAACACATGCTGAAGATTGATTTTTGAATAGATTCGAGCCTTGCAAGGAGCATCCAAAAGGTCTGAGATGAGTGGGAGTGGGTAGTGATCTTTCTTGGTTACTTTGTTAAGTGCCTGGAAGTCAACACATAGCCAAAGTGAGCTGTCCTTTTTATGGATGAATAGGATCAGTGTGCGATATGAAGATGTAGAGGACTGGATAAATCCCATATTCAGATATTCATCTAAAAATGTGTGGAGAGCTTCTAGTTCTGATTTTGACAGGGAGTACAGAGGTGGATGAGGTATCTTGGCACCATCTTCCAGGGTGATCTTGAGATCATAAGGTCGATGTGGTCCTAGAGTCTCAGCTTTTGCTTTGCTGAAGATATCCATGAAGTTGTGATATTCCTCTGGGACATTTTCAAGGTCAACCGAGATGGATGGAGTGGAGGAGACCTTAGCTGACCGAGCTGAGGTAGCATCAATGGCTGAGAGGTCGAGCTAAAAAACTTGCAAACCTTCTAGCTTGCATGCACCTGCAAATGTGGCTGCATTAACTAGGGCTATATGTGGAGCTTCCAGCTTTCAGGTAGATCCAAACTCAGGTGAAGGTGAGGCAGCGGGAGCTGGCTCAGCCGAGGCCATCAGGACATCCATAGACTCCATAGAAGCAGTTTGGAATGTAATACTGCCCAGTACCCAGTCAATCAATGGATTGTATCGGGTGAGCCAGTGTGAGGGTGACACTATTGACAAGGTCACAACAACAAGATACTCCAATATTTAGTGAGCTGATAAGGGTAATTTCCACCTGGTGTAGCGGTAATCCTCAGTTTATACAAGGTTACTAACAATAAATGCATAGAGCCCACCTGGTGTAGCAGTAATCCTCAGAGATCAATCTGAGGGGTAGTTGTTACACCAGTCACACTTATATACCCTAATGGAAGGTCACAGAAGGTCATAGAAGGTGATGGAAGGTTCTGGAAAGTCCCAGAAAGTGACAGAAGGTTATGGAAAGTTCTGGAAGGTTATGGAAAATGATGGAAAGTTCCGGAAAGTTATGGAAAGTCATAGAAGGAAATCAACAAGAAACAACAACTGACAATGAACCCTGAGCTGAACCCTGACATCACCCCCCTCTCAATGCATGGCATCCCAATGTGGAGTTTTATCAAGGTATTCAGCAGAAGCACCCACTAATACATCTTGTTAACCTCCACCAGAGTGGAGGGTGGGT
>QFEC01008374.1:756-23083 GCA_003316585.1 Gomphus bonarii
TAATCCTCAGAGATCAAGCTGAGGGGTAACCGTTACACCAGTCACACTTATATACCCTAGTGGAAAGTCACGGAAGGTCATGGAAGGTGACAGAAGGTTCTAGAAGATTCTAGAAGGTGATAGAAAGTGGTAGAAGGTCCCAGAAAGTTGTAGAAGATGATGGAAAAGCATGGAAAGTTCCGGAAGGTGGTGGAAAGTTATAGAAGAACATAAACAGGAAACAACAACAGACAGCGATCTCCAACTGAACCCTGACATGAACACAGTTGGATCACCCCTACAGTTTTATAGTGAAGAGCACATGGCATGTCCTCTACCCCACCTCTCCGCTTTGGTCATAACACTTTGCCCTGCTTGCTCCACTCTCTCAGTTCCCCCTCATGATCTGCTCAGATCAAAGAGGTTATCGATGATGAACTATATGAGCAACAAGGTAATAATGAATACAATAACAACCCAGACAGGAGTGAACATGATTCAGCTAGGCCAACCAAGGTCCCCAAACCCAATGATCCTCCTGTTCTGCAATTTACTCCTCCCCCAAGGGCCACCCCTCCACCCACAAACAATCGGGACCTCCTTGATGCTATCTTGGAGCTCAGTAGGACTGCCCGGCAGCAACACCAAGATGGTCAGACTGCCCAAATTTGGGAACCTGACCCTTTCAATGGGGCTGACCTGAAGAAGCTCAAAAGCTTCATTTTTATATGTAACATGAATTTCCATATGTGACCCAACTCCTTTACTGATGACAGGCAGAAGGTCAACTACATGATCTCCTACCTCAAAGGGACTGTGCTGGAATGCTTCAAGCCATATCTCACCAGTGATCTGTGAACTGAACTGAGATGGGCCACCAACTTAGATGGCTTTCTCAACAAGTGTTAAGAATGGGTCGAGCCAAGTTCTTGGTAAAAGCTTGCATGTGGTTGTGACAACAAGTGAGGTTCAGAGTAGGGCTTGGCTTCAGCTTATGTGCTGTGCCTTCCAGATCCCGTATGATCCCTAATTTCCAAGGGTGAGGTCTGATGGAAGTTTGGAGTAATCTTAGTCAATTTTGTCAAAGTATGATCTACCAAGCCTCAGTTCACTTGGTCATACTGACTGAAGTCCCCAAATACCATATTATAAGTTACAGGCTCATAAGTCTTATAAGTATGTTTGGTTCAGTTTGGTTCAGTACATCACACTTCATTCTATTTTCTTTTATTCATTCACTTCACTTTGGTTACCTTTGGTACATGTATGGGCATGTATGCCCACTCTTCATGTTTTACTATTCTTACATCCATATCTTACATTCTTGTTTCCATGCCTTGTGCAATGTTGTTGCATACCTTATGGCAACTCACTCTCTATATAAATAATTAGTCCTCATGTATGTATTCTCCATTCAGATTATTGACCAAGTTAGATATATGCTACCAGTCCTTAAGTTAGTAGTCCAACCGTTTGGTACTGAGCATCTCAGAACCCTACCGAGCATCAGTCTGAAATCTAGTGGCATGGGCAGGTAGATAGGCTCAATGCAAGTATGTTGAAGCTGACACCATGTCCACCTTGGCTCATTGGACCAAGCTAAACCACCCAAACCAAGGGCGTGTGTGCATGTACTTAACAGTATAATCTAAACCAATCATCTTCCTGTCTTTTACTACTCAAACAATATGCCTCCTTGTACTAGAGCTATTGCATGAGCTGAACACAGTTGGCTCACCCCTATGGTTTTACAGTGAAGAGCATGTGGAATGTCCTCTACCCCACCTCTCCACTTGGTCATAATGCTTCACCCCACTTGCTCCACTCTCTTGGTTCCCCCTTGTGATCTGCTCAAATCAAAGAGGTTATCAATGATGAACTATACAAGCAAGGTGATAACAAATACAATAACAACCCAGACAGGAGTGAACATGATTCAGCTAGGCCAACTGAGGTCCCTGAACTGGATGATCCTCCCATTCCACAATTTACTCCTCCAAGGGCTGCTTCTCCTCCCAGGGCTGCCCCTCAACCCACAAACATTTGGGACCTCCTCAATGCAATCTTGGAGCTCAGTAGGACCACCTGGCAGCAATGCCAAGATGGTTAAACCACCTGAATTTGGGAACCTGACCCTTTCAATGGGGCTGACCCAAAGAAGCTCAAAAGCTTCATTTTTATGTGCAACATGAATTTCCATATGTGACCCAACTCCTTTACTGATGACAGGCAGAAGGTCAATTATATGATCTCCTACCTCAAAGGGACTGCACTGGAATGCTTTAAGCCATACCTCACTGGAAACCCCTGAACTAAGCTGAGATGGGCCACCAATTTAGATGGCTTTCTTGATGAGTTACAAATCAACTTTGGTTCCTGGGACAAACAAGCTGAGGCTGAAATTGCTCTTGAAAAACTAACTATGCACAAAAACCACAAGGCCACATGGTTCTTTGTTGGATTCTACAGACTCGCTGCATTTGTTGACTACAACAACAACACCCTACTTTGGAAGGCCTATATGGCCCTACTGAAGCAAATCAAGGATGGCTTGGTCCATTTCTACAAGCCTCAGACTCTCGACCAGCTCTGCAATGTCGTTCAATGGATTGATGTGAGATACTGGGAGAGAAAGGCAGAGCAGGCCTGAGAGGGCCCTGCCAAGCCAAAAAAAGAAGGAAAGTCAGACAAGCCCAAAACAACTAACATGGACAAGTATAACAGTCCAAAAAAACCCAAGAGCAAGGGCAATGACAATTCTACACCCCAGCCAAGCCCACCCAAGTATGCAAATAAGCTTGGTAAGGATGGCAAGCTCCTTCCCAAGGAACACCAGCAACACATCAACAATAATCTTTGTCTTCTGTGTGGCGCTGACAGTCACAAAGTCACAGACTACCCAAAGTCAATGAAGGCATGAGTGATGATGACTCCTTCAACCCCTAAAGTGGCTACTGCCTCAGATACCAAAGCCAAAAGCTTGACTGAGGCAACTGAGGCAAAAAAATAGTCTGTGACTCTTTGGCCTCTGAGCACCCTGAGAGTTGCATTGACTCAGCTGGTGCTAGTAGTGAGGTTAAGCTCAATGCTTCTGCTTTATTTTATCTGAACTCTTTAATAGTTTACTTGTCTTCTGATTCTGTTCCTAGTTCTTCTGATACCCCATTTAAATGCTTGATTAATTCAGGTTCCACTCATAGTTTTATAGAATCTACTTTTGTCTGAAATCATAGTATACCCACTCGTTCTATCCCCCCTATCCCTCTGAAATTATTCAATGGTAGTATGAACTTGGTCATTACTGAACTAGTAGAAATACCTATCTGCTTCCTCTCAGGACACACACATTCTGTAGAATTTTCTGTCATGTCATTAGATACATCCATTTTGGTAGTTCTCAGACACAACTGGCTCACCTGATACAATCCATTGATTGACTGGGTATTACATTCCAAACCACCTCTATGGAGTCTATGGGCATCCCAAAGGCCTTGGCTGAGCCAGCTCCTGCCACCTTGCTGTCACCCAAGTCTGGATCCACCTGAAAGCTAGAAGCTCCGCATATAGCCCTAGTTAATGCAGCCATGTTTGTGCGTGCTTGCAAGCTAGAAGGTTCACAAGTTTTTTGGCTTGACCTCTAAGCCATCAACAGACTGAGGGGGTTGTGATCAGAGGGTGAGTCAGGGGGGTTGGGCATATCCAGGTTAGGTGCTTGCATGAGGTTTTCAGGGTTAAGTAGGGTTAGGGGTGAGTGGGTACTCAGGAGCATGGCTGGAACATTAAATACATGGCATATGGATGCTTCTGATATAGTTCTAAGGGTACCAACATGTAAGTTGCTTCAGGTGCTAATTCTCATAGATGATGAAGAGTGAGAGTTCAAATATACTGTTAAGTCTGGGGTTAAGGACATCTTGTCTAGGGGGGGTTGTGTGATCCAAGCTGTCAAAGTTGGACCTGGTACAGAGTTGAAAGGACTTGGCTTCAACTTATGTTGTGTACCCTCTTACATTGTCTTGTCCTTGTATTTATAGAGGCATTGTAGATTGGTGTCATGGAGTGAGTTCACAGATGTAGCAAGGAGGAGACTAAATTGATATTCAAACTAGAGAACTAGCTATGAATACATGGAGGTTTATATACATTCAGAATGTGGGATCAATATGGAACAGGGTTGTCCAAATGTGAGAGGGGAACTACATTAGGATGCAGTGGTACTATAACAAAAGAGTGAGTCATGTGGAACTAGTAAGGGTTCAAATATACTGTTAAGTCTGGGGACAAGGACATCTTGTCCAAGGGAAGTCATGTGGTCCAAGCTGTCAAAGTTGAACCTAGTACAGGGTTGAAAGGACTTGGCTTTGACTTATGTGTTGTGCCCTCTTACATCATCTTGTCCTTGTATTTGCAGAGGTGTTGCAGAGTGGTGTTATGGAGTGAGTTCACAGAGGTAGCAAGGAGGAGATTAAATCAATATTCAAACTAGAGAACTAGCTATGAATACATGGAGGTTTATATACATTCAGAACATGGGATCAATATAGAAGAGGGACATCTTACATTAGGATACAGGGGTACTAAATGAGAGAGTGAATCATGTGAAACTATGGAACATACTAGAAAATGATGCAAGAGATGATGGAGACAGTGATGTGGAGGTCCATGTGTCAGAGTGATGACATGGTAACAATGACAGGATGGAGTGTCATGTGTGTGGAGATCACATAAGGAGCTTGGAGGGAATGCATGGGTATGGAGTACTCCAGTAGGGTGAGTACTACTCAGATGTGATGTGGGGGTGGATGACTAAGGGCACTAAGATGGAGCTTTGTCAGAGGTGATCTGGGATCTAACAAAGATACCTCCCTCATATACACTAGAAGAAGTCACAGACATATTGTAACCTCTAGAAAATTATGGGGGAAGGAAGGATATTACCACTGTGTAGAATGTAATTAGACTATGAAGTATATTATAGTGTATAAGTGAGTTTAGAGGACAAGGCCAGGAGGTGAAACCAGGGTTCCACTAGCATAGAAACAGAAGACATTGATTGACAACCACTTCCTAGCTCTTCAACAGAAAGAAATGTATTCTCAACTTATAAGTCTCAATTGATTATAGAACATGGACAACTGATTATCACCCATTGTTTTCCACACCATTGGATGTTAAAGATGGAAATAACTCTAGATATTGATCACTTCATGAAAATCATCTTGTCAAGGGCTCTGGGAAATCATAGGAAACTTAGAGACTTTTCTTGATGTTTTTCCATATGTAAAAGAGAGGACTGCAGGCAACTAGTGATGGTGGTCTCTAATTAGGTAAAAGTTATGTATTATCCTACATGAGCCATGCCTCAATGGATATAAATGAGTACAAAAAGAGAAGGAAAAAGGAAGAAGGAAACTAGTGATGGTGTGATAAAAGCCTACTGATTGCCATACTAGACTTCCCTCATCCTGCAACCATCCTGACACTACTGCTAATTCTCCCAAGATTTATGGCTGATCTGTGTCTGACAACTCAAAAATATGACAGATTGTATGCTCATCAACATAACTACCAAATTCCTTAAGGCAATCCAGAAGCACTGGAAAAATAGGTGAAAATGACTCAATGAAGTTTGAAAAGATATTATAGGTAATTCTACCAGATTACAATTGGCTTTGAGAGGAAAGGGTACCCTGACATCAACAAGATTTTATTGAGGTTAATAGGATAGCACTGGTAAGCATAGAATGCAGACTGGGACTATGATGGTAGTATAGCAGCCCCGGTCATGGATGACCAGGGCAATATAAATATCAGACACATAGATAGATATACCTCAGTGAATTACCCTTTCACTGAGGTACATGCCCTTGTATATACTGAGAGACTATGTAGGCTCACTCCATTATGTAGCTACTTGTATCTAGGTATGATAATAGCAACAGCTCAGTGAATTACCCTTTCACTGGGCTACTTGTCACTTGTGCTAATTACAACAGATTATGGGCCCTGCAGAGCCTACCACATCATCCTCCACCACAAAGTCATTTTTTGTCCCAAAGCTGGCCAGGGATGGCACAAACTAGGTAATATAGAAGAGCCAGATGCTAGCTATGCTGGCATTGATCCATGGTGCAAAACAACACCTGGAGGGGGCTGCTTGATTCCCAGATCCCCACCTACCCCAAAGGCCACATCCTAACAGATAAGGAAGAGTTGGATGCCATAGAGAAATGCTGCAATGACTACAACCAGTGAGAGGTTATGATCATAGCCCAAATATTCACCACAGTCCCCAACAGCATCCTCATTGAGGTTTGGAACCTGACCACAGCAAAATAGGTCTGGGATGAAGTATGTGCAAAGCATGAGACAAAGGTGCTCACTGTTAAAGTGGACATGCAGTGTCAGATATATGAGCTAAAGTGTGAGGATGAGTCTAATGTTCACACACACCTAGAGATCCTCATGAGAATGCAGGAACAGCTGGCAGGGATAAATACTGGACTCACCGATGATGACCTAGTCACTGTCATCCTTGGCTTGCTCCCTAAGTCATATTGTCCACTCATCAATGCAATTACCATGTCCACAGTGCACACAAAGGCAAAGCTAGAACAAGACCAGGTGGTCAGCATGCTAATTGATGATTTCAAAAGACTCACCATTAAGGAGCGACAGCTGAAAGCAAGTGAGAATGCTCTTGCTGCAACAAAGGGCTGCAGAAAATCCCAAGCATGCAGCAGCACCTCCAGCACCCCAAAGACCAATGTGGAATGCTGGAAGTGTGGGAAGAAGGGCTACATAAAGGCCAACTGCCACTCTAAAGCCAAGAAGGAAGATAAGAAGGAAGAAGACAAGAAGTGATTCAGTGAATGCAGCAGCAGAGGGCAAGGAATTTGCTTTCACTATGACATTTGCTAGGCCCACACTTGCACTGGGAATAAGTCCATTGATAGGATGAGAAGTTGACATCTATGACTCAGGCATGTGAGGGCATATGATACCAAATAGGCACTGATTCATTACCTTCAAGGAAATTACACCATGTACAACTAATGCCACAGATAAAATGGTCTTCAAGACTATAGGGACAAGCAATGTGAGAATCAGAATTCCTAATGGCAAAATGATGACACAAATTTTCCTAAAGAATATGCTATACTGTCCTGACTTAGTGTTCACTCTGGTCTCCCTGGCATGCTGTGATATAGCTGAATACTCAGTCCTGTTGAAGGACCAGAAATATTTGATTTGAGATACACAAGGGACACTGCTCAGGTAAATCCTGCTCTCAAATGGGCTCTACAAGGTAGAGCATAGGTCAACAGCAGCAGTGGCAAATGCAGTGTGTAAACCACTTACACTGGATAAGCTGCACCACTGCATGGGGCATATGTCCCCACAAGTCACCCAGAAGCTGGTCCAGGATGGCACAATCACAGGGCTTGATGTTGACTTATCAAGCCAGCCAGGGTTTTGCACAACATGTGCATAAGCAAAGCCAATATGCAAGCCTGTCCCACAGAAGCAAGAGGGGCCACATGCTGCCAAGAAACGGTACATTCAGATGTATGGGGGCCTGAAAACCCCCAAAGTTATGATGGAAAAGAATACTTTGTCAGCTTCACCAATGATCATAACAGGTGGATTTACCTAGTGCCAATGGCAAAGAAAAATGAGACCTTTAGCTACTATAAGCAGTATGAGGCCTGGATTAAGATGTAGCATGTGTCATGATTTTCCCATTCCCTTTTCTATTACTTGTTATTTGGGCTCTACTACTCCACCAGACTACATGTACAGTTATTAGGTAATTAGTTATAGCTCAGTCTTGAGCTGGTCAATACACCAACAAGCTTCATTGCTCAATCTCTTCTCCACTCCGTAACACTGAGGCTTTTGTCATCACTGACAGCATGGCACCAAGATCAAAGACTGCAAACTGACTGTGGAGGGGAGTATTTCTCCCATGAATTTACAGACCACCTGAAATCAAAAGGAATGATCAAAAGTCTTACCATCCATGATATGCCAGAGGAGAATGGTGTGTCAGAGCATTTGAACCAGACTCTGCTGGGGCATGTATAGGCAATGCTTTTCACAGTAGATCTACCAAAGTTCCTATGGACTGAGTCAATCCAGCATGCAGTGTGGCTCAAGAATCAAACCTTGACACATGCACTTGATGGCAAAACACCATATGAACTTGTGTACAGCTTGAAACCCAATCCAAGTGACCTACCAGAGTAATGAGCAAGGGTTTTTGTCCTAAAAGAGGACAATGGATGAGGGGATGTGGATGGAGTACAGTGACAAGAGCAAAGGGCATAGGGTATACTGGCCTGGCCTGGCAAACACCATGTCACCATCAAACATAATGTTACGTTTGATACACCCATCCTGATAACACCCACTAATGCACTGGCTGAGGGCAAGTCTGGCACCCAAGGCAATCAGGGCATCAATGGTGCCTCTCATGACCAACCACCACTACCCCAGAAGCAACCAGCAGCAGACCCCACATGCATGGATCCCCTCAAAGGATTCAAGGTCATGGATCTCCTGGCAGACCTGCTGCAAGGCAGAGGTTATCACACATGGAAGCCATCTGCATATGTGCATGGAATCACTGATGGCATTGGCAGCAGCACAGGATGTGTGAATGCACCTGCATACCCCTAAGGGCTACCCATGCCCACAGACATTTTGGCCCTGGTCACCCTCATAGAACTAGAGGAGGGAATCACCCCTGAGACTGGGGGGAAGTTGTACCACCCCTTCAGGTATTCAATGGTGGCAGCAGTGCATGACATGGGACTTGACCCAACCAGTCTCAGCAATGTATGCTTCCATGATGATTGGCTACTGTGGGATGCATCAATCAAATGGGAACTAGATTAGCATGAGAGACTGAGGACCTGGGACCTGGTAAAGCCCCCAGATGGTGCAAACATTGTAGGCAGCAAGCTAGTATTTCACTACAAACATGATGCCAGTGGTAAGGTTATAGCCTACAAGACAAGGCTCATTGCACAAGGATTTTCACAAACAGAAGGTATAGATTTTAATGAAACCTTCTCTCCTACTGCTAAGCTATCTGCCATCTGCATCATTGCCACAATTGCTGTCAGAAATGACTGGGAACTTGAGCAGACTGATATATATGGTGCATACCTCAACACTCCACTCACAGAAACAGTCTACATGTGTCAGGTGAAGGGTTACAAGACTCTAGGAAAGGAACAACATGTTTTCTGCCTTAACCATACAGTCTGGCCAGGAGTGGTATGACATGTTCTGCAACATCATATACCAATTCAGCTTCACTTGCTGTGAGGCCAAACACAGGTATGCTGACCAGGAGGCACTCGTTGTTGCAGTTAACATTGATGATCTCACCATGGCCAGGAATTTGAAGCATGTGATTCACAACTTCAAGGATGAACTGCATACCATCCTCAAGATCAAGGATCTTGGGGACCTAAGCTGGCTACTAGGGATAGAGGTAAACTGGGACCATAAGATATGCACAATCTTGCTGTCACAGCATGCATATATTGAGAAGATCCTGCAGCAGTTTAATTTGCAGGATGCTAACCCAATGAGTACACTGCTTGACCCCCACCACAAGCTCTTACTATCCCAATCCCCCTCCACCCCTTGCCAATTTGATGATATGTGAGGCATACCTTACAGGGAAGCCATTGGCTCCCTCACGTACATGGCTTTGGGCATGTGCCCTGATATCTCATTCACTGTTTTATTCCTGGCACAATTCATGCAGAACCCAGGGAGGCCACACTGGGAAGCTGTGAAGAGGCACAAAAAATATATGTCTTGTCATTGGTGGATCACAAAGAGGCCTGGAGGCTTATTCAGATGCAGATTGGGCATTGCAGGAGCACTGACACTCCATTTCTGGTACATGTTCACCATAGATGGTAGGGCCATCTCTTGGAGCTTGAAAATGTCAACTACGGAAGCTGAATACATTGCAGTGACTCACACCATGAAGGAAACACTCTGGCTTCATGCATTTTTAGCAGAGATTGCATGCCCACTCATAAAACCCATCACTATCCACCTCAACAACATCTCTGCCATCTCCATTACAAAGAATGATGAATACCACCCCTGGATGAAGCATATTAACATCTACCATTTCATCTGTCATGCTGTGCAGGAGGGGCTCATTCATGTCGACTACATTCCAACTGACAACATGGCGGCTGACATGGCGGCTGACATGTTCACTAAAAGTCCCCCAGCACAAGGTTCTACACATGAATGAGCTAGGTGGGCTGCATTCTGCTTAAGGGGGAGTATTGGGGTTAATGGGATAGCGCCGGTAAGCATAGAACGCAGACTGGGACTATGATGGTAGTATAGCAGCCCCAGTCATGGATGACCAGGGCAATATAAATATCAGACACATAGATAGATATACCTCAGTGAATTACGCTTTCACTGAGGTACATGCCCTTGTATACACTAAGAGACTATGTAGGCTCACTCCATCATGTAGCTACTTGTCTCTAATATGATAATAGCAACAGCTCAGTGAATTGCCCTTCCACTGAGCTACTTGTCTCTAGACTACTGCGCTAATTTACAACAGATTTCCCATAGTAACCAGAAATGAATTGAGAAAGTTACGGCTGACCCAGAACAGTCAACAGTTTGAATTTTCGACCGGCGCCGTCAGCGGTAATATCTTCCATGCCTGCAATACAGTCTGAGTAGACGATTATGAGTTCGGGGTATACTCGAGATGCAACGCGGGAGGCTTGTACCCACTCTCTGCGTCCCAAAGACAAGAAATACTGCCAATGGATCTAATTAAATTATCTTCAATATCACGAAGCCTTGGAAAGATTGAATCAAAGCTTACATGCACATTCTATGATCTGTGTCAAATTTTTATGATTGAATGAATCATCAACATTCGTGTTCAAAACCGTCAGGCTAATATACCAATAGCGTAAACCAAGGTGATAACCCGATCACAGAAAGATAAGCTTACAATATTGGGGCAAGCTGAATGACGGATAATACAAAGAGGCGCATGAACATGTGAGAGCTTGCGCGATACAATGGTAAAGCATTGGCTAGACCATTAGATACACGACAGCGTCGGAGGCATGTGAACACAACAATGGCAGTCCAGACTAAAAAGCACATGTCAAGTTTGAGGACTTCTTATGTTGAAAAGGTGTACAGACCTTCTGAAAAAATGGCTATAGCAACGCAAACAACCGCGAAGTAACCTGTGTAATGTCGTCTACCACCACGATTCAGAAATTCGAGGATAGCTCAGTGTGAGATAGTGGCAGCGCACGCAATGAAGCCGGAGGATGCATAATTTGTACAGAAAACGAATGGGTATAGTAACACTTTTGCCGAAGGTTGCAGTGCACTCTATAATTGTAAAATAAATCTTACATGCTGCTAATTTTTCTGTGTAGGCTTACCAGCAGTGAGGCCATAGACCAGCCAAGAAATATTATATATGGTGCAACTACGAGCTGGGTGTCGAAGACGTGAAATCATCAGACTACAAATACCTGAACTGTACTAACCACCAATCCTAACCAGAAGGATTCTGAGCGAACTGTGGTAGTACCTCGAACAATCGCTTTTAGTACTGAACACGTCTTGATTGCTTCGTTAGCTTTCCCTCCCATTGTGTTTTTTTGCAACCATCGTACCTGAATCACCAATACGAGCAAGGCGGAACAGAACCTGTCCGCTAGGTTTCATAAAGAGGTACAATTATGGTTCAGGACTCTCACATGGGCGCAACACCGTCAACCAAGGCCGATTGGATGATACAAATCCAGTGTATAGTAATCCTTTCTTGTTGACCAGTAAATAGCCTTCTCATAGAGCAAGGCGGTAAGATGGCGAAAATCCAAGTTGAATCGGTAGACGCACAATATGAGTGGTGGTATGGTGGACAAATAGGAGGCCAAGACCAAGTTGATCAGGAATACATTCTTCCTTTGCGGTAAGGTCTTGACGACGAAATAGGTGACGAGGAGAGCCAGTAGGGAGCATCCCCCGATCAGATTCAATGAAACAAATGTGACCGCGGTCGAAGATATCATCGTCAAGTGCGGAGTGTCGATATTGGGTATTGGTCAAAATTTCTTCTTGTCCACCGAGAAAGAGTGGTCTATGCGGCTGCCGCTAGGACAGGGAGAAGAAAAAAATTTAAAATGAGTGCTGGTGTGGGTCAATGTTCCCGAGAAATTCTAAAGAAATGAAACGGGGAAAAATCATCATCACAAGACTGGCTCATGTAAGGCCGCTTATATTACTGTCTCACCTCCACTTTCTCACGGACGCTCCTTCTATATCATGGAACTCGCGAGGCATCATTGTTATGTTTCTGACTAAGGGGACAGCTCTGATCCTCTTGAAGGACAACAATGATGAAGCTGCTAGGAACTCAATCGTATGTCAATGATTATTAATAGACTTTCCTTTGTGAAAATCTACCAATGTGATGGTGACCCCATCATATACATAAGTTACCCAGTTTCAACTGGCGCTGAGAATGAAGGATTTATTCTTGGAATCACTGTGGAATGAGCATGTAGTACTAGTAAGTATATGATATAGTTTGAATTAATATGATTGACATAGAGATACTCGGTTGAGTTGAGTAGCACATGAGTTGGCAGCTAACTTACCTCCAGGTTGAGCGAGTCTATTAAGTCCCATAGCGTGCCACATCCGCAACGGACGATGCTAAGGAAACCCACAGCCTCAATGAGGTCAAAGTTCTTCGTTCAAGAACCCTAGAATCTCCATTTCGTAGTCATCATGTAGGCTGATGGTTATAGCTATGATTATTAACTCGGTGATCTACGAAAAGATCGTTCTCCCCGAAGTAAAACTACTTACTCAGGAAGGCTCATGATCCTTTGTGCAGGTTCTACGATTCGGAAAATAGTCACGTACGCAAAGTGGTTCAACACTCGAGAATTCACAGATTGCCTAGAAGGTTACGGTGTTGCTGACCGGCAGTCGGGTCGAAGTGCGAGGTACGGTTTGATACTCCGTTCTTCTGTGCCGATGGTCGCCATAGACAGGATGGTTACGAGTCTAGCTGCTGATGGTTTTATTCTTACACTCAATTTTCATTACTTCTAGGTGCTATTTTTGATAAAAGGCCTCCGTCTGACAGCCAATAATGACAGGTGAGATTATCAAATGGTAATTATTTTGAGTACTGCTACATCTACTACAACAGTATGATGCCTAGCCGATACGACTTTCCACGATCACTTTTGGAAATGCCTTTGCCTCTTTATTTTAAGTCAGCCCACCGCCGCGTCCTTTTCATCTAAAGCTAGGCACTTCGTGCCACATATATAGTTTTCTTCCTTTTCCATTGTCTGTTTACTTAGTGTCTGTTACCTGGCAGTGAAATCCCTGCATATTTTTACCTAATATGTCATCTACTCACTTCGATTCTAATTATCATGTAAATACATTGAAGAATGCTCAAGGAATCATTCTTGGGCATCTAGAGACAAATACATTACCAGCCCACGCGACTTTGTTCGGCTCGAGAGACGAGGGTAATTTTTTTTTTCGGTTATAAAGTGTTTATGTAATTTTGCATTTGTTCTTCCAAGCTACTACGCCAAGTTATAGAAATTTTTAGGAACCAATAGGAGCACCTTTCCATCTCAATGGCAACATACTTGCATGCTCCAGAATACGACTCAGATGCAAGTGTTGAAGCAACGCCCAGAAATCCGCCTGGAGGCCGAGTTCTCTCATCCCGCCAACAACATCAAGGACTATCTTCACAGCCTATAGATTGTTCTGTAATATGGACAGATATCTATGAAAATTATTTTCTTTCAGAAGGTATAGGAACTGGACTTTAGAACGTCTCACGACTCAGAATGCCGTCCACATTTCCCGCAAGAAAGGCAGTAATTTCTACCCTTATTGAAACGTGACGACGTCGGACACGGCTAGGAGCATCGAGGTTCCAAACTCAAACCGACCAAGTGCCTTTTTTATTTTATAAAAATCAACCAGACTTAAACACCTAACTCCTCTAAGCAAAATGTCATTCCACGTCCATGAATGTTATATTATTGTCAGGTCTATGAAAGGGCAAGAGGAAATTTGAGACCTTAGGCTCTCGAAGCATTATTCAACCAAGCCTTTACGGTACTTCTCCCATATGCAACCAAGGCTGGAAATGCCCATGGGTAGAGTCATGTTTACTTAGGGCTCGGGAAAACTGCTCGGGTCACTGTTGTTCTGACACTTTGTCAAAGGCGGATGCTTGGAACGACTCTGTCAGCAAGTTCAAACTGCAGATCTGGCTCTGTCCTTCTACGAAAATTTACTTTCTGAGTGGCAAAAGCGAAAAACGCTGCCAAGGCATCTACGAAAAACAAAAGAAAAATGATGAACCCGTGACTGCGATTCAGGACTAAACTTACGCATTGACGTGAGTAATATGCTACCTGCGAAGGATACTATCCTGAGCTCCTCATGCTCAAATCGAACAATAAACATCAATTTCCTGCGAGGAAACAAAATGATATAGCTCACATGATTGTAGTAAAGTGTAGGGAGCTCAAAATCAGGAGTCTAAGTGAGAAATTTACGCCGATTTTCCATGCTGTTGGATCCTTGTGCTGTCTAGTCGAAGGCCGGTAAATCACGAGCCCAATATATACTGCGGCAGAGGGCGTCAGTACTGCAAGATTGGCGAGGGGCGTAAAAGTCTCCGGAGACTTACATCCGAAAGTTAGTTCTGTCATTCCTAATGCCAGTACGAACAGCCCAGAATACCCCCGGCTGGAATAAATTGCTGCATGTCACGACGGGATGAAATTACAAAGGTGTGTACACTTACATGATATTTGAAATGATTGAGATGTTTATACAGTGCACCAGTTTAAATTCATGCGTTGCCTTTGAGAAAGTAGCAGTCTCATAGGGGATGATAATTAACTTTATACTAGCTTGTTATTAACAAAAAAGTTGGTGATATCAAGGATAGCGATACGTACCGTATATTTCAAGGGGTTTAAAGCGGGTAATGCGTCTTGTATGAGAAGTGAGAGACCGAATCTGAGACCACGGCTGTAGATTGAAAGTTATCCATAAGATATCAAATGTGCTTGCGTTCCGCTCACGTCAACCATGAGTGCAAGTTGCGCTGCACCGAACCTGGAGAGCTATTAAGAAAGGGCCGCTCAATGCCTCAGAAATAGGCTCACATCGGGGGAACACCGTCTAGAAGTGCTGCATGTGTGAAACAAAGAATATCTAGCGGCGATGGGCACCGGAGTAGAATCTACGGAGAGGTAACCGTCAGATGAGATGCCTATGACAAGGACCTGATATATTTTACAGAATCGTCGACGGGATAGTCCCAAGGAATGTCGTTAGCGGAAAGTTGACCAGGAAAGGGTTGCTGCGCTGGGACAGGTACTTGACAATGAAGAATGTGACGAGGAGTGCCAGGAGACTCCATTGCCCAACCAGGATAAAGACTAGCCATGCTGCGCTAACCGCCGACTCTGAGGACATTTTCTACTGAGGTAAAGATAAACATATAGATATGAAGCACGCCTGGTCAACAGACGGAAATGAATGTCTGCCAAGAGGGCAAGACAAAGGCTGTTGACGTGACTCGTGTTATTATAGGGAGACTGCCATCAGGGTCAACCGAGCTCGAGCAGCAAGTGATGAGTTCCACGGCAATATTAGTTGCACAACTAATTTCTGGTCCTGAAGAGGATGAGATTAAATACTCACTCCATAACCTAGATTCGCGTATCCTACACATTTGCAATTTTCAGTTCACATTGTCGCGCTGATCGACGAATAAAAATTTACCCATATACAGCGTCAGTAAAAAGGTATACCAGTGCCGGTTCGTGCACAGCCCCGCCTGATATTGAAATGAAATGAGAGCTCAGCTGAGACAACTAAATACCTATCACGCTGTCACGGTGTTACACTGAGGTATATAATGATTTACAAGGGCACAGACAGAAGTATAACTCCTCCAAAAGAATGGATGAAATATCACAACTTCAAAGACGTTACGTTTGGACATTTGTGTTTCTGTTCTTTACGAATTTTATTGGACCCAGGTGTGCCATCAGCTGACGTAACTATATTTTGGATCTTGGAGCCGCCAAAGCACCTTAAGGACTGACGGGCTTGTTGGTTTACGTGTTGTCTTTATGGCTTCTGCAACACCTATCTCATCTGCCACTCGCAACGAACAGCACAACCCACATCCATACCCCATCAAAACATCCCACGCCTCTCAGTGTGGATGCCCCTGGTGGACGTGGATGCGGGATGTCGATCTCGGTGGATTTGGGCGTGTTCTCTCTTTGATGGTTATACAATTAAAAATCAGTATTCTGAGTAGTCACACACATGCCCCCCTCCCTTACTTACACCTTCATCTCCTGCCCTACTGACCTCTCCACTCAGCGAATGACGATTTCGAAATGACGACCCCACTCCCCAACAATTTCTTCGTGAAAAAATCCGCATTCTACATCGTCCTCACGCTCACCGCACTCTTGAACCCCGGCAGCAACGCAAGCGTGTTTGACGGCTACTCAGCCCAGAGTCTCTAGACCTTGCTTTGTTTATTTGGTTAGTTTCTTTGCACATAGTACACTTTCCTATTTTAATATTTTCCATTACCTCATGCAACAATCTTTGTAACACACCTCACCCAAACCTTATCCTTACTCATCCATGTTTCACCTCACCTTTGTTTTAATCCTCATTCTGGAAATCCCTTTGTTCTTTTGATTTGAAATTCTTCTGACTATTTGTTAAAATATTAATTTAGTATATAATACATATGTAAATTAGTAGTTCTGTAGTCAGAAAATCAACTAAAATTACCCTGAGTCTTTTGTCAAACCTCACCCTCAGAAATTAGGGATCTTATGGGATCTGGATGGTATAGTATATAAGCTGAAGTCAAACCCTACTTCAAACCTCACCTGAAGTCACAACCTCATGCAAACTTTTACAAGAACTCAGCTTGGCCCATTCTCAACAGTATTTTCTGACTTACACTCCTGATCTCATATTAACATGTCTATCATGACCATCCATTCCAGTACTTGTGCCATTAGACAAGTTATGGCGCCTTCTACCCCATCTAATCTACAAGCAATATCAGATTTACAATAACTTTCTGAATAACCTGAGGAAGTTTGCTCCTCCAATACTGTTAACAGCAAAGACCTCAGGCACAGCAGAGATCAAGGGTGCAGGACTCCTCTGCCTGGTGGGCCTCCTGGTAATGGCCCTCTTGACAATGACCTGAACAATGATAGCAACAATCCCTTAGAAGATACTCATAGTATCAATATGAATATTGACTCAGATGAGCTCATCAAAAAAGTTTTCAAATGTCTTGCCCAACTACCTGCTGCAGACTCAGGCTCTTGAGCCAAAATCTGTGAACTCAAGGTTTATGATAGTATGGATCAAGCTAAGCTCCATACATTCTTCCTTCAATGTATGCTGAACTTCCAAGATTGCCCATCTGCTTTCAAGACAGGCACATCAAAGATTCAGTACACCATCTTATACCTCTCTTGTCCTGCTCTCTAGTATTTTGAACCCACCAACCTTAGCAAGATCTATCCTGAGCCTACCTAGCTCTCTAATTGGGAAGATTTTCACACTGAGCTTAAAATGAATTTTGGGCCCTTTAACAATACTGTGCAAGTAGAAATAAAGCTTGAAAAAATAGTCATGAAGGATTGTTACTGAGCTGCCTGCTACTTCATTGACTTCACCTGAGCTTCCACTTGCACTCAGTGGAATGACACTGCGCTGGCTCACACAGCTTACAAGGGATTGCCCAAATGTATCAAGGACAGTCTGCTTCAAGTCTCTCACCAAGCTTTGTAACTTTGTGCTGGAAATTGACAGCAGATATTGGGAACACAAGGAGTATGAAAACCTTATGAACCCTGCCCAAGGTTCCAACATGTCCTCTAATTAGCCCAATCCCTCTTACCAGTCTAACCAACAGTCTTCCAACAGCTTCAACAACAACCAAAAGAACCATAAAGGGACCAATAATAATAACAACAGCAGCAACCAGAAGTCTTCAAACAATGCCAAGACACCTGACCTCTTATCAAAGCTCAGGATAGATGGCAAACTTCTGCTCAAGGAGTGTTAATGACATATCAATCAGGGACTCTGTCTCCTGTGTGGTTTGAAAGGCCACATGGTCAAGGAATGCCCAAAGTTCAAGACAACCAACTCCTCAAACCCTAAAGCTCACACTGCCAAGATGAGCTCTGACTCCAAGGCTGAAGATTCCATGGCCAATGAATTAAAAAAATTATAAACAACCTCAGAACTATGCAGCCTGAGGATTGCAGTAACCTTGCTTGCATGCTTACTTTAAATGCTATTTCTTCCACTCTTTCAAAGAACTGTTTAGTATTAAATTTGACATGTACCCTTATGCCTAAAACCTGTTTAGTTACACTTCTTAATTGTGGTTCTTCTGATTGTTTTATTGAATCATAAGTAGTGCAGAAATATTCTCCACCTATATTTTCTGTACCCCCATTCTGTTAAAACTATTTGATAGTTCTACTAACTTGACAATTACTCAGACTATGACTATTCCAATCTGTTTTCTGACTGGAAACCTTCAGACAGTCACTTTCTATGTAATTTTGTTAGACAGTAGCTGCTCCATGATACTTGGCTACAACTGGCTTACCTGCTACAATCCAACAATTGATTGGGTATTGGGCAGTATTACCTTCAGGACTTCAGAAACAGTCCCCATGCCAACCCCTCTGGCTACCACAGCTTGTAGCACCTCACTTCACAGCAAAACCTTGCCAAACCCTCCAAAGTTGATATCACCTGTCAAATTGTGATCTACCGAGCCTTGGTTCACTTGGTCATACTAACCAAAGTCCCTGCATACCATATAACAAGTCACCAACTTACAAGTCACACAAGTACATTTGGTTTGGTTTGGTACATTCCACTTCATTCTATTCTCTTTTAATCATTCACTTTGCTTTGGTACTCCTTGGTACATGTACAGGCATGTATGTTTGCTCTCCATGTTATACCTATTCCTTTATCCATTTCTTACATTCTGGTTTCTATGCCTTATGCAATGTTGTTGCATACCTTATGGCAACTCAGTATCAATATATGTAAGTAATTAGTTTCATGTATGTATTCTCTGTTCAGATTATTGACTAAGTTAGACATACACTATCAGTCCTTAAGTCATTCATCCAATCATTTGGTACTGAGACTCTCAGAAACCTACCAAGCATCTGTCTGAAATCCAGTGGTACAGAGAGCTAGATAAGCACATTGCAAGTATGTTGAAGCTGATGCCATATCAGCCTTGGCTCATTGGACCAAGCTGAACACCTGAACCAAGGGTGTGTGTGCATGCACTTAACAGTATAATCTGAACCAATTATCTATCTGGCTTTTACTACTCAAACAATATACCTCCTTGAACTAGAGCTATTGCACAAGCTGAACATAGTCAGCTCACCCCTACAGTCTTACAGCACAGAGTGTGTGGCATATCTGTAAGGGCAACCCCTGAAGTGCTTGCCAAGGTTAGCAGGGTGTTAAATGTGTGCACATATGCTCTTGTTTTGGGTGGTTCAGCTCAGTCCAATGAGCTGAGGTTCAGACATGGCATCAGCTTCAATGTTCTTGCATTGCGCCAATCCTCCTACCCGTGCCACTGGATTTTGGACAGATGTTCAGTAGGGGTCCAAGGTGCTCGGTACCAAATGGTTGGACTACTAACTTAAGTACTGGTAGCATATGTCTAACTTAGTTGATAATCTGAACGGAGAATACATACATGAGGACTAGTTACTTATATAGAGAATGGGGTGCCATAAGATATGCAACAATGTTGCACAAGGCATGGAAACAAGAATGTAAAGTATGGAAGTAAGAATAGTAATATATGAAAGGGCGGGCATACATGCCCGTACATGTACCAAGGGGTACCGAAGTGAACCGAGCGAGTAATGAAGAATATAGTAAAGTATGATGTACCAAATTGAGCCAAACTGAACCAAATAGTAGTTGTAAGACTTGGAAGTCTGTAGCTTGTAATATGGTCGGTCAGACTTCGGTTGGTACAACCAAGGGAACTGAGGCTCAGTAGATCATACTTTGACACAGGGGGAAAATCATAAGTCTATTAAACTGTGTACATAGAAATACAGCCTCACCTAGCAAGGGGGAAATCCTAAGAGGAAAACTTAGGATCCCTTGCTAGTGAGCTATACAACCTATATACTCGTTGTCCACTTCCTGCTTCTTTAGCATACCTTGTTATAGATAAAGGAATAAAGGATGCAATTCTAGATGGATACATAGTTAAAACAACCAAAAAATAGATATAAAGAGGAATTAGTACAAAAACAGTAGCTATATGCATGGGACATTAAAGATAACTAAAATACAAAGCCACCAGAAAAGGAATCTCATCAGTAGCTACATATCCCTTCATTCTATGAATTTTTTACTTGTATTACTGGTACGGGGCTTGGTTCATGGCACTTTAGCCCCTCAGTGGCAAAAGGAGCGGGAAGCATGGGATGGAGATAGGAGATGATGAAGAGACACTAGGAACAGTGGACACAGTGGGAATACATTGGAAATACCATTAGAATGGAACGGAAGAGGTCTGGAGGAGTTTGGAACAAAGGGAAAGCCAAAATGGGCATATATATGTCACCACCAAGGAATGCCGATTGATCTACTGGTCATACAGCATGCCACCAATATTGGGTAGCATACAAGACATAAGAGGATCATAAAAGGAAAGGTTAGGACAAGTTAAAACCATCTTTTTCTATTTGCAATAGCCCAGGTATAGCATATGCGGCTGCCTAAGTTCGTACAGTGCAGAAATCCACCACTTCTCACCAGATATGGTCATATTTATTCTTTTCTCTTCACTAGTAGCTTAGAGGACATGATATCTATAAGTACAACAACTGTTTGTAGTTAGTACTTCACTAGATAATTGACTATCAATTATTTTCTCCTTGTCTGAACTGGTGCTCAATCAGTTTAACTACTATTTCATTACTCTACCATTTCACACTTGTTGTTTGAGTTCTGGATCACTCCAGATAGGTCTTAGTTATATCAGACTAGCTGCTCACAAGTTTTGGATCATTACAGACCACAAATCCAATTGTTATTGGATTTACAGTATTCTCAGAAATCAGTACCAAGCTCTCAGTACTGGTGCTAAAGTGCCAGATTGACCAGAAAGCCTCCGGAAGAGTTTATTGCCAGAACAATAAAGCTTTTACACCTACACAAAATATAGTATCACTAAGTAGTAGCTTAGGATCCCACTGGACCATCAAATTTCTGCCAGATAACCTTAACATACCTTACCCCTTGATTGGGCCCCAAGGTATGATGGCCCCACAATCCATATCTGGTGTTCCAGTTTTCAGGCTGATACCTTGGTTTCTCAGTTTGGGATGTCATGCAGTTGGACTGAGTGACTGGTGCCTCTCTTATCATCTGTATGTGCAGTTTGGCTTGGAAACCATTGGTATAGGTGAATTGATTCAGCATTGGTTCAGGTTATTAAATGGGTGGTCCCCTAACATCACCCCCCCTTCTTGAGTATTGTGTCCTCAAAGCATGCACCATGATTGATTCAAAAGCCATTGACCAAATCCTTTGGGGTACTCCCAGGTGTGAGTGGTAGAACTCCTGTATCTCCACTGGTGCTGCCATGTCCTCCTCTGCTACCCAGATGTTCTCCTCATATCCATACCCTTCCCACTTCACTAGGAAGAAGAGTCAACCCCTCGTCAACCAACTATCTAACACCCTCTCCACTATATAGTGTTCCTCTCCATCTACCAGCTTGGGTGGTGGGGGTGGTTTGGCTCTTTGGCCTGGTATCAGGTCTTCAGTGGCTGGAATGAGCTTGACCACATTAAAGACTGGATGAAGTCAAGACATGGAAGGGGGAAGCTGAAGTCTGTACAAGTACTTCCCCACTCCACTCTGGATGATGTATGGCCTGAGGTAACAGTCACTGAGCTTTCAGGAGGGTTGTGTCAGCAACGACAAGAGCTTCAATACTTAGGAGCGGAAGAGGGAAATGAGCAATGATACTTGTCGGTGTATTGACCAGCTCAAGACTGAGCTTTAACTAATTACCTAAGAACTGTACATATAGTCTGCTGTGTAGGTCAATGTCCTCATTGTCATGATTTCTCCACTTCTCCCCTTTCTATTACTTGTTATTGGACTCCGCTAC
>QFEC01008378.1:0-10331 GCA_003316585.1 Gomphus bonarii
TATAGATAGGTATAGCACAAGGAAGATGCCGGGTTTTGAGCCTTTTTGCTTGAACAATTTCAACATTGATGAACATTCCTATGGCACCACTGTCAAGGAGTGCATCAATTGCTAGAGGACATCCAGTGTCAACAGACTGGACCTTCAGAGGGATCTTGGTGCACCAGTGAGTATCAGCACAGCATACATAGAGAAGGGGAAGGGGTTTCTCTTCAGGGTTTGGGGTGGTGGGTTTTATTTCAGGCATGACTGGTTGGATTTCAGTTGGCAATGAGTGTAGCATGTCTCTAGTATTCCCTAGTGTACATGTTTCAAGAACTGAAAACTGATTTGTCAAGCAGTGCATGTCTTTCACCGCTGACTTGGCTAAAAACCCTGTTTCCCTCCTTCTTCAGAAGATTGGACCTTTGCCTTCTGTGCTGCCTCACAAGCATCTAGAGCAGCTGCTACTGACTCTGAGATCATGTCTGTAAGTGGAGCTCCTGTGAGGTTTGTGCAGACACGTTCTTTGTGGGGCTCTGTGTTAAGATTACACACAGTCAGCACCTATCTACTTTACTTTGGTCTGACACTCCTTTCATTATTCATTGTTGGTTGACAATAATTTTATTATTTGTCTTTCCTTACATTCCTATTTTCTTGCACTACTTGGTGGTTTTCAGGGGTGATTCATGTATTTCGCATTTCACCGAGGTGTGGAGCCTATTCCTTCTAAGTATATATAGTTACGGGTTACTCTGCTTGTCACTTCAGTGTTTCCTTGAAGAGCACTGAAGTGAGTACCTCTAGTTATTTACCCATTTCCTTCACAAAATCATCACCTATTAGTCTTTCACTGTCTAGGTAGTTATTCATCAATAGAATTTGAGTGTTTCCTTGAAGAACACTGAAGTGAGTACCTCTAGTTATTTACCCATTTCCTTCACAAACTCATCACCTATTAGTCTTTCACTGTCTAGGTAGTTATTCATCAATGTAATTTGAGTGTTTCCTTGAAGAACACTGAATCTTTCACTGTCTAGTCTTAAAAGGTTATGGGCCCCAAGCAAAACTAGAATGGAACAGACATACATTCAAGCAATCACTGAAGTTCTTTTGAAACAACAGCCATGGCAGATGGTTCTAAAGTTCTCAGATATGATGAATCTGAGCAGTTAGATGAGAATGGGTCAAACTGGAATTTCTGGAAGACTTGAATGGTACCTTACTTGAAGGGAGCTAGAATGTGGGGATATGTATCTGGCACAAAGACTAAACCTCCCATGACCGACGTTAATGACTTGGCAAAATGGGAAGAGTCAGATGCCCAAGCCTTGTCTACAATTTTAATGAATATTGCACCAAATGTACAAGCTGGCCTGGATTGCTCATCAGCAGAGACAGCATGGAATGGACTGCTAAGCAGATATGCCCAGGCTGACCCCATCATGCAAAACCTTGCTCATACCCAACTACTCTCTAAACGATTCATTGAAGGAGGCACAGAGACTGTGCCAGTACACCTAGCCGAATTACAAAAGCTCAGAGAAAACTATGGAGGGTTAGGATTGAACATACCAGACTCTCAGTTTGCAGGGATAATCACATTATTGATGCCATCACCATCTTGGGATCCAGTAATAGGGACCCTTGGAGGCATACTAGATCCAAAGATTTTTATCTCCTGAATCTTCACAGAATGGAGCAGAAGACAGGGACTCAGCACTGACAAAAAGAACAATAATGTGGTGTTCCAATATGGGGCAAGATCATCCCTCAAGTGCGAAAACTGTGAGAAAACCAGCCACATAAAGTCTAAATATTGGGCTAAAGGTGGAGGACAGGAAGGTCAATACCCAGAGGGGTACAAGGGAAGAAAGGACCCAAGGATCACAAATACCATCAAAGCAGTCACAGATACCCAGATCATATGGGTATATGGATCCAAAAACCTAACCGATGTATGGTATGCCGACTCAGCTGCCACAGTTCATGTGAGCCCAGATTAGGAAGACTTCACTACTTATCACAAATTTGAAAAAAGAAGAACCATTAAAGCATTTGGGAATAACAAAGTGGAGGCTATAGGAGAAGGTGACATCATTGCAGATACACATTACGGTACCAAGTCTACCAGAATATGACTTACTCGAGTAATGCATGTTCCAATGCCAATGGCAAGATCCTGTCCCTCAAAGTCCTAGATAAAAGAGGGTTTGAGAGTCGAATCATGGGAGGGTGTATTCAGATTATGAAAGACAACATAACCTATGCAGAGGCAGCATTAGGAGGTGAACTTTATGAACTGAAGTTGAAAGTTATCACCCCCAAAGAGAACGTCATGACTGCTGTCAAGAGAGACGGATCTAGTGCCAATTTGTCCACTTGGCACAGATGATTGGGACACATAGGGGAAGGATGGTTAACTCAGAAGTAGTGAAAGGAATGATGGTTACCAATGTGATGCTAAATGGGATATGTGAGGATTGTATCCTTGGAAAAATGGATGAGAAGCCATTCAGCAACAGGGAAGAACGAGATACATGACTATTTGGAACACTACATGTGGACTTGATTGGACCAATGAATCCTGAAGCTAGATGGACCCATGCAATATTTTCCCTTGTGGTCAATGATGACTGTTCAGGATTTGCATTTGCATTTCACTTACAGCACAAAGGAGAGGCTATCAAAGCTTTAATTGACTTAGACAAGGCAATTGAAAACAAGTTCCAGAGTAGGGTACACACCTTATGGTCAGACAACAGCGGCAAATTCCTAAACAATGAGTTTCAGAAGTATTGTCAAGACCAGGGGATTACTATTGTAACATCAGTTGCATACAATCCAGAATTAAATGGAAGAGCAGAAAGGCAAAACTGGGTAATCACAGAAGGAGCAAGGACAATGCTAAAAGACTCAGACTTAGGGAAAGATCTCTGGAGTGAGGCAATATCAATGCACATTTACATCCAAAATCAATGTCCTACAAGCATACTGCCCAACTTCATGACACCATATGAGAAAGTATTTGGTCATGCACCTGCAATAGAGCATTTCAGGGTTTTTGGCTCTAAATGTTTTATGAAAATACTGGATGAAACACGTACCAAGTTGGATGATAAGGCAATGGAATGCAGACTGATTGGATATGAAGGGGACTCCATCTATATGGTGGTAGATAAAGAATGCAAGAGACACTGGACAAGAAATGCCATATTTGTCGAAGGACAGGGACATCAAAGTACACAGGTTGAAGACTCCACTTCCCTTGTAGAATTCCCAACTCAAGAAGAAACCAAAGACAGAAGGGAGTCAGAAGGGGGTGAGGAAGAAGTAAAGAAGAAGTGCACTACTGCAGAAGTTTGGGGGACAGAACCAATCAGGAGATCAGAGAGGTTGAAAGAGCAAGATAGTGTCAAGGTCTTAGTGACAAAAGACACTGTGAGCGATACTCCAATGGATGTCAAGATACCTAGAGGATACCAGGATGCCATCAAGTCACCTGAAGGAAAGAGCTGGAGCAATGGACTATGAGCTGTCCAAACTAGAGGAAATGAGTACTTGGTCAGAGGTTGAGCTAAAGGACATACCAGAAAATGCTCAAGTACTACTGGGCATGTGGGTTCACACCATAAAAAAGCTAGAAACCGGAGAATGCAGATTTCGGTCAAGATGGGTGGTACACAGTGACCAACAAAAGACCAACATATCATTGAGTGATACATTTGCCCCTGTCTCACATATAACATCACTCAGGATCTTACTTGCCCTTGCTACAATCAAAAACTCACGAATTTTTGCCTGGGATGTGGACTCTGCATATCTACATGGGAAGTTAGACCATGACATTTCCCAGACAGTTATGAAAAACCTGGGAAAGTGGGGAGATTGAACAAGGCATTATACGGTCTGCCAGAGGCAGCATGAGCATGGAAAGAAGATCTAGAGGAGAAATTGAGATCAATGGGACTTACCCCACTCTCCAGCAATACTGGTGTATTCATGAAGAAAACAGAAAAGGGGTTGATTGCAATCGATACCCACGTGGATGATGCTACAGGGATATGCTCAAGCGAGGGGGAGGAACGAGAACTGAAGGCCAGCATTCAGAAATTCTACAAAATCAATGAGAAAGATACCACTAAGCCATTCAAAGTTCTTGGATTGCTCATAACAAGAGACACTCACCAAGGGATCCTCAAGCTTTCACAATCTGAATACATCAACTCCTTGTTACAAATATTCAATATGGTCGAGTGTAATCCAGTTCTCACACCAGTGGACAAGGGGACTCATCTACACGTCAATGAAGAAACACCGTTCGAGAACATTAAAGAATATCAAGCACTCACTGGCTCATTAACATATGCCACCATGTCTACGTGACCCAATATAATGTACATTATGCAGTTCCTTTTGCAGTCAAACAAGAGCCCTACGTGAAGCGACTGGAACGCGGCAAAGCGCATACTGCAATATCTTAAAGGGATGAGAGAATTAAAAATTACACAGGAAACATAATCCTTAATCCTCTTCACAGGGGGTTAATAACATTTGGAAAACCTATATTACAGTATCTACATTTGAGCAGGGTTTGTTGAAACATAGGATACAGGCATTGGAGACAATAACAGAAAGGCAACAAGTAACTTGGCTCAATGGCCACTAAGATGATGGACTCAACACTGGAGTGCCTGGGCTTTTCTACCAATAGAGTATTTACTACAGTACAAGGGAGCTACTTATAGGTAAATACCAAGGTGCTCAGGAGTAATGTTGCAGTAACATTGTCAGGGTTCAGTTGGAGATCGCTGTCAGTTGTTGTTTCTCATTTATGTCCTTCTATAACTTTCCATAACCTTTCAGAACTTTCCATAATTTTCCATCACCTTCCACAACTTTCTGGGACCTTCTATCACTTTCTATCACCTTCTAGAATCTTCCAGAACCTTCCGTCACCTTCTATGACCTTCCATGACTTTCCACTAGGGTATATAAGTGTGACTGGTGTAACAGTTACCCCTCAGCTTGATCTCTGAGGATTACTGCTACACCAGGTGGGCTTTCTATGTATTTATTGCTAGTAACCTTTGTATAAACTAAGGATTACTGCTACACCAGGTGGAAAATACCCTTATCAGCTCATTAAATATTGGAGTATCTTGTTGTTGTGACCTTGTCAATAGCATTGCCCTCACAAACATGTAACTAGGTGGGTAACTAATGATGCTATGAATAGAAGCATTTCACTCTTTACAACAGGGTTGTGGGATACTCAGCAACCAGCCACACAAGGATTGAGGACCAGTGCCTATCTAGGCACCAGTACAATTCCAAAACAGGAAATATTAAAAATAAGATATCATATAAATTGAACAGAGGAGTGAAAACATAGGGTGAATGACAATAAGAGAGGAGATTTCAATTCAGTGGAAATATCAATGAGATACAAACAGATTTTATATTTAGTATCATTAGACCATATTTCTAGTAGAAGACCCTTCCATCCAAGACATTCCTAATATGGGAATTTCCTATTTCAGCATGGCAATCATCATGCATACAAATGGCTGCAATATCACAGCATAGTTAGTTAGTGAAAAATCATCCTCCAAAACTTTAATAAAAGACAAAAATCTAAAAAAAAAAGCTCTATAGCCTCAACTGAAACCACTAGGACCAACTTCATCAAAAAGTCATGTCTACTCATCATTTACCACCAAGGATTATTGTTTATATTAGATTAAAATCTAACCAAAGCCATTGGAGATTATTATCAAAATATTCTACAAAAATTTATATCACTCAAAGTCTTCACAAATTTAACTAAATTTCTCTTAATAGTTGACCTCTGTGGATTAGTCTCAATCAGCTTATAATAATTGGAGTATCTTATAATTGTTGCCTTGTCAAAGTGTTGCCCTCACAGAAGATCAAGCTCCCTTTCAGACAACTCCACACATTCCTCTCACTCTCTTCCGCCCTATACTATAGCAGACCAACCCTCTGAGGCATACTGAGGATCCCTAGGCAAAAATGGGATCTTCCTCAGAAACATATTTGTCACCCAAGCCAACCAAATTCAACTTTTATAGCATCAGAATGAGGTCCTTCAAGACCAACTGAGTACCATGCAAAGCAACCTGATCAATGCTGCCTTAGCTGCTGCAATTACTGCAACTTAACACTTGGCTGCTCATGTCCTTGTACCCAGCCCCCTCCTCACTCCATCAAAGCAGCTGAACCTGAGAAGTTCAGTAGAGATAGGTCTGAAACAGAAGGGTTCATTTATACTGTAAAGCTCTCCATCACCCTCCAGCCAGGATCTTTCCTGGATAAGCAAACTAAAATGTTATATGCCCTCTCATTCATGTCAGGAGGCTCTGCAGTAATCTGGGCACAAAATAAGACCCAAGCTATCATTGATGGGACTTCCTCAATCACTACCTTTGATGAGTTTGATAGGCAGGTCAAAGAAGCCTTCGGAGACCCTGATCATACTGGAACAGTATGTACCAAACTGCATGACCTCAAGATGATGTCCAGCATGTCAGCAGATGATTATACTATACAATTTGAGATACTTGCAGGGAGAACAGGACTCAATGATGAGGCACTAGAGGATGCCTTTGTATGGGAACTTAGACTGGTTCAAACCTGCCCTTTCCTCTGATGTCAACCCCTCCTGAATCAATGATTACTCTGAATTTGTATCCAAGTTGAAAGACAACTTCTGACCTCATGACCCCATTGGTGAAGCAGAAGCCAACCTTGAAACCCTTTGTATGCATGACAACCAATGAGTCACCAAGTGCCTGGTTGAGTTCAATCACACTGCATGTGTCCATTGGGGAGATGCCACACTCTGCCACCAGTTCTACAATGGACTTCCAGCAAGAATCAAGGATGAAATAGCATGTGTTGGAAAACCCAGCACACTCCATGAGCTTCAATCCCTCACCCAATCCATTGACACACACAATTGGGAATGACACTCCAAAGTCACTCAAGAATCCAACTTGAATAAAGCCTAAGACTACCACCAAGACAAGGGTAAGACCCCTACCATGCCATTGATGAATTCCAATGACCTTCTAGCAACAACTTTAGACAAGATCCATACACAACTATCCCTCCTGTAAGGTCAACCCCTGTAGCACTTGCCAAGGTTACTAAAGTCACACAACTGAGGCTAGCAAAGGGGAAAACCAAAGTTTATAAAACTGTATATATAGATAGAACTAGAGCCTCACCTAGCAAGGGGGAAATTCTAAGAGGAAAAATTAGGGTCCTTTGCTAGTGAGTTATGCAACCTATATACCCATTGTCTGCTTCCTGCTTCTTTGACATACCCTACCCCTTGATTGGGTCTTAAGGTATGTTGACCCCACAACCCATATCCAGCATTCCAGTGCTCAGGCTGATATCTTGGTAGCTCAGTTCAGGCCATCTCACAAATGGACTGAGCGACTGTTGCTCTCTTTATCATCTGTGCATGCAATTTGGCTCAGTAACTGTCAGTATAGCTGGATTGGTTTGGTATTAGTTCAGGTAGCAAAATGGGTAGTCCCCTGACATCACCCCCCCTTCTAGAGTGCTACGTCCTTAAAGTATGTGCCATGATCGATTTAAAGGTCATTGACTGAATCCTTTGGGGTGCTCCTGGGTGTGTATGGTAGAATTCCTGTACCTTGCCAGTGCTGCCATATCCTTTTCTGCCACCCAGGTGTTCTCCTTGTACCCATACCCCTCCCATGTCCCTAGGAAGTAGAGTTAACCCCTTGTCAACTGACTGTCTAACACCCTCTCTACTACATAGTACTCCTCTCCATCCACCAGTTTGGGCAGCAGGGGTGGTTTGGCTCTTTGGCTGGGTATCAGGTCTTGGGCTGCTAGAATGAGCTTTACTATGTTAAAGACTGGATGAAGTTGGGACATGGATGGGGGGAGCTTGAGTCTGTACGAGTGTCTCCCCACTCAGCTCTGGATGATGTATGGTCCAAGGTATCAGTGACTGAGTTTCTGGGAGGGTCAGGTCATGCAAATGTCCAATCCATTGAGGAAGACTCAGTTGCCTATGCAATACTTGGGGGCTGGAATGTGGTGCTGGTTGTAGTACTAAGCCATGTTGTCCTTCACTTTGGCCAATGCTGACTTTGCTTCTTCCAATGACTTTTCCATCCTGTCTTTGAACTTGTTCACCATCTTGGTTTGGGACTCAGGCTCTCAAGGCTTGAAGCCCATGTGCAGGTGCCTTCCTGTGTCTAACATGAATGGGGTTTATGACTTGTTTTGGGAGCCCATGCAACTTCCATATGTGTGTGAGGTAGAGCAAAGCTGCCCCAAGCACTGTGATGCTAGTCTTTGTGGGGAGGAAGTATGCCCTCTTACTGACTGAGTCCACCACATTCATTACTGTGTCATAGCTGTGGGCCTGGGGGAGCTTGACTATGAAATTCATGCTGATCATATCTCACCAAGATTCAGGGATTGGCAGTGGTTCGAGTTCTCCCATCGGCAACTGCCTTCAGGTCTTGGTTCAGGTACAGAGGTCACAAGTCCTTATATACTGCCCCAAGTACCAAGACATCTGTGGCCACCAGTAGTTTCGTGATATGAGCTTGAGGGTCTTCCATCTTCTTGCATGTTATGATGCTGAGAGATGATATATCATCTGAGTTCAGGATCATTGGGGATGTAAATTTTCCCTCAGAAGTGCAAGAGGCCTTCCCTCCACTTGGCTGAGCACACTGATCAGTCATGGCCCTTCCTTAGCTCAGTGATTGCTTTGGCCACAGGTTCTTTGGGTCTGGATGTTAGGAGGTGCACCCAAATATCTCAAAGGATGTCTCACTCTTCTCCCACTGGTGTGACTCCTTCTAAGGCCTGGATTACAAACAGGTCTGGCTGAAGGAGGGTCATGTCCTCATTATCTCACACCCCTGTTCTGTGGTCTGATCTCCTCAAGAGTGCATCTGCCTTGCCTATGCTTCAGCCCAGCCAGTGATGGAGTGTGAAGTTGAACCAAGACAAGTAGAGGGACCACTTTGCTTGCCTTTGGTTGAGCTTCTTTGATGTCTGGAAGTACTCTAAATTCTTGTGATCTGTCCAGATCTCAAATTTGAGCTGGGTACATTCTAGGAAGTGCTGCCATTCCTCTAAAGCTCACATGATGGCTAACATTTCCTTGTCATGGATCTTGTAGTTCCACTCAACTGGGATCAAGCTTTGAAGAAGAAGGTGATCAGGTGCCATGTCCCATCTTTGGGTGACTGTTGTTAAAGGGTGGCCCCTGTTACAAAGTCTGAGGCATCAGCTTCCACCTGGTACATTTGCAAGTCATCCAGGAATGTTAAGACCAGGGCTGAAGTGATCTGGTCCTTCAGCTTCTGTAGTGCTACTTCCTTGGCCTCTCCCCATCTCCACTGGTCTCCTTTCTTTGTGAGATTGAACAAGGGTTGGGCATGGAGTGAGAAGTCTTTGATTAATCACTGATATAGTTGGTGAACCTGAGAAAGGATCACAGGCCAAGGATCACCCAACAGAGTTGGTTATCAACTCTGCAGTGAGGCCAGATGGAACATTGTCCCTTTCTGACGGTTCAATGAAGAGACTCCCCATTGATCGCAATGCTGCTCATTTTGGTTTGTTGGCCAAGGCCATTTGGTCACACTGTGAATTTTTCCAGATCATCTCTACTTTTCCTTCTGAGATGATCAGCCTGAGGTATTCTACACATGTCTGTTTGAACTCACACCTCTCCTTCCCCAGGTAGAGCTTGTTTTTGTGGAGGCATTCCAACACTCATCTTATGATTGCTTGGTGCACAGCTCAGGTTTTTGAGTAGATGAGGATGTCATCAATGTATATACAAACAACCCCTTCCATGATGAGGTCCTGGAAAATCTCATTCATCATCATTTGAAATGTGGCTGGGCTGTTAGTGAGTCCAAAGAACATCACCAGTGGTTCAAACAGCCCTCAGTTCATTTGGAATGCTGTCTTCCACTTGTCACCCTTCTTACTTAATTCAGACATTGCTGTACCCCCACCAAATGTCCAGTTTAATGAAGTACTTAGCTCCCTTGAGCTGGTAAATCAACTTGGGTATGAGTGGGAGTGGGTACTGATTTTTTATGGTCATGGCATTCAAGTGTTGGTAGTCCTGTATGAGCTGAAGTGAGCCATCCTTCTTTTTGATGAAGAATACTGGGGAGGCCATCAGGGATTTAGACAACCAAATACATCCCATGTCCAGGTTCTCTTGGATGAAGTCATTGAGCTGGGCTTGTTCCACCAGGGACATGGGGTACACCTTGCAGTTGACTGGGAATAGTGTGATCCCATAT
>QFEC01008391.1:1117-11835 GCA_003316585.1 Gomphus bonarii
AGTGAACTGAGGCTTGGTAGATTGTACTTTGACAAGTTATTACAAGGGGGGAGCATGTCATATGGAACAATAGAACATACTAGAAGGTGGTGCAATTAATGATGTAGGTGGTGATGTGGAGATCTGTGTGTTGGGGGTGACATGAGGTTGATGATGGAGGAGGGTGACATTTGGGTGGAAATCACATGAAGGCTTTGGAGGGAATGTGTTTGTACAGGGATGCTTCAGAGGGTCAAGTGGGGATTTGGTGTGTCTTGGATGTGTCTCAGAGGTGAATCATTAGGGGCACTACAATATACAATGTCCAAGATCTATCAGAGGGAATCCAGGATCTAACTATTTTTATCATTGTATATATTTTGTTTCTCAAGTTATTATACTGTCAGATTGTAACAAATATTTTGAGTCACTGTATATTTAGTTCAGTCAAACCCTGGAGATGATGGTCAAGTCAAGTTAGGCTGAAAGTTGAAATATTCTGACTGCAATATTGCTTTTGAGCTTACAGTTATAGAAATTTTAATTGAACTAAAATTTGGACTTGGCAAAGTTTAGACACTAGGCAAATATATTTCATTCATGTCTGAAGTCTAACTTTATTTTATTATATTAAGAGAGACAAGTGTATGTAGGAAAGAGGGAGAGGGGTGATGTGATGTTTGTTTGTACGTCACCTGACTGTGACTTAATTAACACCTATAACAATACTATATAGTTATTATATAGTATCTCAAGGGTTGATATCATGTTGGAAATAATCATATGGGTAACAAGTGTTGAGGAGGACATACATAACCATCATTAGCAGGTAGGTATCCATGAATATGGATATCACGTTAGATGGGCACACGGGGTGGATCTATAGATGTGTGGGGTAGCGTGCGAAGAGTATTGAGTACGGGTAACTGTATGAATAATGATTAGGGTACTAGTAATGGCAACCGACTAGCAACGCGACGACCAAGTGCCCTCGCACCACCGTCCATATGCCCAGTCCGAGCCGCCCCGAACAATCCATGGAGCGGCTGCGTGGTCGGACACTCGTACCTGCTTGTGGCCCGGGTATCTCATGCCCTCTCCCGAGAACAGTACTGCTCAGCACACGACGGGACGAGAAGTCAAGACGTACAGACAGACGGATTTGGGAGAGAACCGACGCTGTGGGTGAGATTAAGCCGAACGGCCCATTCGTGTACGTCGTGACACGTTTCCGCGGGTACCTATTGCCGAACTCGTGGTAGAAGCCGAAGAAATAAATAAATATTTAATTTATAGGTATGTAAAATAATAATTAGTTGTATCAGTCGTATTATGTAATTAAATTTTTGTTGCGGGACTTGGTTCTTAAACCCGCACCACCACCAAGTTCACCGTACATCCCGTGTGACGACCAGTACGTACGCCTCGACGTTTCCCCTGGCATTGTGAAGTATACTTTGTCCTTGACATTCTTGTCTACTTCCACCTCTTCGAGTGAGACTACACTACACTATACCTCGTACTTTCCACCCATGTCTCCATCGTTCTTATCAACCTCGCAACCTATCCCTGTCCAACACCCATGCCAAAACCAGCACAATCCTGCCCAACACCGCTACCACTTCCAACCCAACCCCTCATCTTGCTCCAACACCGGCAGCCCAAGTATCAGCACAACTTCAGGAATCGCACACGCCAGCCCAGATTCCAGCCTTACACTTGGTACTAGCACTACCGGGTCCCCTAATGCCATCGGTGCGCCCAGTGCGGGCAGTGCAAGCGGTGCCACTCCAACACCTATCCCTACGGGCACGGTACCAGCTCCTATACCCGCGCCAAGCTTCGTGGGGAGTCCGATTCCTACATTCGGATCTCCACTGTCGCTCACGAACACGGACTGGCAGGGCCGCTTTTACCCCGGCGGCAGCCCGGGCGGGGCGTTGGGGCCTATCGCGTGAGTTCTTATTTCTCGAAGATTTCTTTGTGTATGGTGTTTGAATTGAGCTCTCATGTCTTGTATTATTTCGCATTTCTAATACGTTTCGATTGTAGCATGCCCTCATTCAAACGTCCCCGTCTCGGACACAATTCTTCAAACTCCGGGAACTCACACGACAGACGCGGTAATGGTGATGCCGGTACGGATGCCAATGCCGGTGCGGGTACAGGTGCGCACGCTATTACCATCGCGAACAAGCTCGTGGATGTCTTTGGATACGACGGATATGACGCCGGTGCATCGGGGTGTGGCTCGTTTGACGGAATGAGCTCTGCACCTAGTTCGTTGAGAGAGCGGGATCTGGTGAGTAATTATCTTATCTTATTCTACTATGTTGCTGTGCTCATTAGCGCTTTTCATTCCCTCCTTATTCATTTCTCTCCCTACTTAATTGATCTTTTCCTACACCCACTCCACCAGTGTCGCAACTATACCTGCTGCGGCCATGCCCTCCCCGACCTCCATGCGCTCGTTGACCACTTCGAGATCGCCCACGTAGAAGTTGTCCCACCGTACCCATACGCCTACCACGATCGGGAGATATATTATCGGGAGGTGTATGAGAGGGAATATCGGTACAAGGCGTTTAGGGACTATGAACGTGGGAAGGAGTTTCAGGGGTACGAGAATGAGTGGCGGGATGGCGCGTGGACGGCAGACGTCTACGATGTTGACTCTACCTCCAATTCGAACTCGAACGCGAACTCGAACGCAACGTCTCCCGAGTCATCGGCTTCGCATGGGTGCGAGTCGCCGTACACCCAAAACGCCGTCTCGCCGAATGTTCAAAATATCACATCCGAGTCCATTTCCATGTTAGCATCTGGCACGCCCCACTCCACTCAGAACCAAACCCAGATATACATACACACCAACACCTCCGCGGCGCCCCCCGTCCACCCCAACAGCCCTATCGGGTCCAACAGCAGCGACAGTCAGAGTTCTATTGGGTTCAGCACGAGCATAACCTCGCCCTCTGAGCATTCTCAACACTCTCCGACGTCATCGACGTCGGAGCCTGCGTCGCCTGCTACACCTGCGACGCCAGCAGTAGAGGGGTGTTATGTTCCCAACATGAACATTAGTGGGAACATGGGCATGAACACGACATTCGGGGACAGTGGACCTATCAATACGAATTCGAAACCAATCGCAACAGGTCTCAGCGCATTCGGCAATATCCGCGTCGCAGGGGTGCCTACTTCATCTTCGTCCTTATTCGGGGCATTGGGTGAGCGAGGTGCAGGTGCCAGAAGTGCGAGGTGGAGCTCATATTCGAGCTTAGCGGGGAATGGCGTCGGGGATGCTCCCGGGAGGAAGAAGAGTGACAACGTTGGTTCTTGCATTACCAATTCCACCAGCGCTACCAACACCACAATTAACAAAATAGCCACCAGCCCCAACGAAGACAGTAACCCTAACACCACTACCACCAACACCACTACCACCCCTCTCCCCTTCGGGTTGAGTTCTAGTAGTACTCTATCTGGCGCTTTGGGCGATGAGGGTGCTTGCACATCTGGCTTCACGTCTGGTGGATCTGGTAGTACAGACCCGCGCTCGTTGGCAACCTCATCTACCTTCACTACCACCCGCACGACCTCCACATCTACCACGACCTCCACTACTACTATCCCCCCTTCCCGTGCGTTCAATCGCTACGCGGGCTACGCCGAATTCTCGAGCGGACTGCCGGGGACAGAACCAAGTCCGGCTTATGAGCATTTTGAGTCAGATGCACGGTTTGGGAGGGAGTATGGGTATAGCTTGGATGGGGATGATGTGTACGCCTATGGGGGTGTGGGTGCTGGTGGGTTTGCGGAGTATGGGGGCCCCGATGAGTTCGCAGAGGGGTACGGAGGGGAGTATGGTAGTGGGTATGGGGGTGGAGAGAAGGAAGGAGAGTCGGGGGTGGGTGACCTGGACTCTGCACAGAAACAAATGCAGATGCAGAAGTCAATGGACGCCAAAATGGATCTGATGGATCTGGATATGCACCTCGACCTTGATATGGAGATGGAGATGGAGATGGAGCTCGAAATGGGCCTGGATAGGCAGGGCAATGTTGATGTCGATATCGACGGCGATCCAGACGTGGACGTCGATGCTATGCGCGGGATGTACATGGACCCAGACGTCGACCCAGATGCCGATGCCGATGCCGACATGAATGCTGATGTTACGCGTGGGATGTATGGACACGCCTCGGGCGGCATCCGGAGTATGTCGGGGATGCGCAGCGTACGAGGACTCGAGACGTACAACGCCATGCGCGGCGTGCGCGGGTTGGGGTTCGGCGCGAGTCAGACTCATTACCCCATGCGTGGGATGCATGCTATGCGGAATGTCAACGGGTTCGGGATGCGTGGTATATATGGTGCACGATTTGGCAGGCCTAGCGGCATGGGCACGGGTGTGAGGTTGGGCATGGGTGGCAACTGCACCAACACAAATTACCCCGCATCGACCCGCTGCATTCCCCCCGCATTGCTTACACAAAGTACGGTGCCGTCCCCCCTCACGACGCCCCTCCACACACCGGGCGCGACTCCGGGAACGACACCTGGAACGACACCTGCGAGCTCGCGCGCTGGGTCACCCGAGAGGGAGGGCGAGTCGCATGGTTATGGGCATTCCTATTCCCATGCCCACCGGAATGCGAGGTCGACCCAAGCTCGTGCACAGTCAAGGAATCAGAAGGGCCGTAATGGTGTTGCAGGTGCCCCGCTGTCGCTGCATCCTACCTCATCCACCAAGGGTATGGCGAATGCCCGCGCCCGCGCGTCAGGGCCTCACACATCTTCCACTTCTCGCAATAGTACGGCAGTATCAGGCGGCAGTGGCGTCTCGGGGACAGCTGCCGAACGGTCGCATGCCTCACAAGCTGCACGGGAAGCAGCCCTCGCAGCCGCAACCGCCGCAGGAGCAGTAGGAGATCTAAGCGCTCTAATCTCTACCAAAACTGCGACGCCCTCCAAGCCCTTCCCTTGTCCACTGCCCCTATGCACTAAATCGTACAAGCAGCAGAACGGGCTCAAGTACCATCTGGCTCATGGGGTGTGCTGTTATGCCCCGCGCGATCCCGCGGTGGAGGCACTTAGTGAGGGGGAAAGGGAAAGGGTAGAGAGGCCGTGGGTGTGTGCAGTGGGGTCGGAGGGACTGGAAGCGGAGGAGAAAAAGAAGGGGTGCGGGAGGAGATACAAGAATATGAATGGGTTGAGTGAGTCGTTTTTTTGATTATTCTTACGTTCTCCCCTTCTCGGTTTCTTGCATTATTACGTTTCCTTTTTTTTTGCATCTGAGATGATGATGACTGATAGATATTGTTTGATTCTTGCCTGCCTGTCTTTTGCTGTGATTGCGTTACTACTTCCTTCGTGTTCACACCCGCGCAGGATACCACTACACCCACACAGGCGCGCATGGCGCTATTGGACTGGAGTTGTTGGCGCAAGGGAAACATCCCCTGCCGGAGGTTGCAGTTTCGCGCGGAAAAACACAGGCCCAGGTGCAGGCACTGTCGCGCGCAGCGTCCCAGTCCGGATTGCGCGCGGCGACACAAGCTCAGGCGCTGGCTCAATCCAATTTTCCGATGCAGTCTCAATCCCAAGAGCAAGCACAGGCAACGCAGGCTCATCCCCAGACGCAGGCCCCTTTGCAGATACAGTCGGCACAACCCCACACGCAGCCACAGGCCCAGTCGCAGGCGGAGCAGAGACAACAGAGTCACATGTCTCAGCAGAGTCAGGTGCAGCACGTTTCACTGAATAACATGTCTACCACGAACACAACGCATAAAATGCACGGAAATACCCACGGTGGACACACGAACGGACACACAAGTGGCAGCAATGGTGCCGGTGCCCCCCTCCGCGGGTACTTCACACCGCAGCAGAGACAGCTCGCACCGCCGGTGCTATCTGCGCATTCCACCACAACCACCAGCACCTTCGCCGGATCGATGCCTGCACACCCTAGCTCGTTATCTGTCCCCAAGCCGCCGTCCTTGAACACTACGCTCACTGTGCCCATGCCGCAGCCTGTCACAGTTAGTGCGTCTGCCGCTCAGAGCCAGAATCAGCGGAAGCCACCATCGGTGCATGCACATGCACATGCGACGACGGTACAGAAGATCCGTGGGCTAAATCACTCGCCTGCGCCATCACCATTGTCGCCGTTTCCGTCTGCGCCGTGGTTCGTGGATGATGTATAAGCCGTTGCGCACTAGCGTTTGTTCGTTCACTCCTACACCCCGTTCTCCAACAGCCATCCAATGGCCATACCCTCCTGTAGTCCAAAAACAAATAAAAATTCAAAACAAAACACCTAGATTTTATATCACTCCACAAAAAGTTCACCTAGAGTGCAAACTATAGACCCTGTCTCAGCCCCATTCTCAGCCCGGCCTGGGACTGTCTCGCTTCAAAATTTTCATCTGTATCTAGATCATGGAACGTTGTATCCATCGGGCACAGCCCTAGCTAGCCAGTCTGACAACGGACGGATGGACAGAACGTTTCAACATTTCACATTTCTTACAAAACTCCAAAGCGAGACGATTACAAAAAGTATCCAACCTTAGGGTGGAAGAAGACAATATTAGAAAGGAGAGGTTTATCGTCGCCTCTCCGTATCTGGTTTAAAAGTATTTTATAAAGCTTCTCCTATTCTCGCTTATCTTTCTTCTTTTTTTTTGATTACACTAGTTTTCATTTTGGTTTTGATCTCTCTGGCTTGGGCTTGCGGTATCGCGCCGCTTCTGCTGTTTCCCTTGTCCCTCACCAACTGTCTTGCGTCTCGTCTATACAGCACAATTACTCACCACCTCTCCAATTGCTCTATATCTACACATCTCCCTATATCTCATATCTCGTCTCCTCGTACACATTGCTATATACATTGCTATTCCTGCGACAGACGCATAGTCACTATTTGTTCATACTAATTACTCTGTTATAAATGTAATTTGTTGGATGGTGTTTGTGCTGAATAGTTTTTGTTTTTGTTTTGCTTGTGGAGAATTTGCGTGGAGAGCAGCTGCGTATTTTGAATCGTCCCAAGTGAGAGTGAAGGGAGGGTAGGTGAAAAATAGTAAAAAGAGGGAGGGCTGGAATGTTGAGAGAAAAGAATGTGCGGGGAAGGAGAGTGAATGCAGGGGAAAGGGGGAGACACCTAGAGGATGTGGGGAGAGGAGGAAAGTAAAGATAAATGTGGGGGAGGGCTGGGAGAAGGGATATGGAGCAAATTTCAGGGATTCCCGTACAGAGTATTCAGAGTAATGTTATTTTTTCACACCTTTCGACAATTATTACAGCTCACACATTCACGTCCTGATCTTGTTTCCAATTGTCCCAAATCCAAACTCCGAAATGCATGCCACGCGTTGGCTGTATTATATTATATTTGTGCATAATATCTCTTTTAATTCCATCCACTATACGGTTACTTCTCTCATTTGCCATTGAAATGAATGGGTGCCAGGGAAATTCATTTGACAGATTAGGCTAAACTGGCAGTTGACAGGTTGAGATCCACACGTCACCATGAGAGGATCTATACACAGCGCACGCGGGATGAGTACTGAGCGACAGGTCAGCCTCCGCCTTTCTGTAGGAATCTCAGGATCCGGACCCTGCAGCGGACCAGGACATATCAAATGAATGTGAGAATCACTGCAGGAAGATCAGTGCAACTTAGTTTAATAAGGTCAAAGGGAGATGAATAAAGTGAACCTACACAAATCAACTTATAGGAATAGCGCTCAATTTGGATAGAATACTAATAAATACAACCCGCACCCGGTAAACCTCCTTATGACTTCTGGTCCAATAGTGTACTTACCATATCGATGACAGAGTTGAGCATTAATAGATTTGGAGGTTGACCATTACATGTGACAATTAACTATTTAAGCACGGTGGTACGTACGATGCGACCCTGGGCGTAACCAGCAACCAGTTATCATCAATGTGCCCGATAACAAGTTATCAGCCCCGCGGAGGGCCCGGCCTCCAAGACCGTGTAGCTGTCTGTACATATGACATGTCTTAGTACGCTCACGACGCCCTCCGGGATCCCGGGCACGTATTTGGCATATTGCATACACGCCACGGCGTAAACGGCGCAACAGACCAACATAGCAAAGCATAGCTCTCAGAAGTCCCAAGTTTGCGAAAGTCGCGTCATTTGAGGGTGCATACTTGTGAAGGAAAGAAACCTTCTAGTCAAGTTGTTGGAGGTAGGAGGCGAACATCGTCGGTTCTGTCATTGGGGGTTGCTGCACTGTTGCTGGGGATCTATCCGAGAAGAGAAGGATGCGAGAAAAGTATATTACCTCGCGATGGCCGAAAGTTGCGCATGTCGTAAGATCGTAGCAGCTCGTACTTAAGTCGATGTCCACGTCCAACGTCCAACGTCCAACGTCCAACGTCCAACGTCCAACGTCAAACCTTGAAGTGCCGATCCACGCCCCCATCCACTTCACCTAGCAATTCGCCTCTCTCTCACGTTAGCCACCCAAATCCCTGGCGCGTGGCACACGTGATTGCAAATTGCCTGCGGCGATCGCGAGTTTTGAAGCCTCGTGCTGATGAGTGGTGTAAAGACTGTTGTTTGAAGGACTGATATTCAGCAGAGAATGGTATGGGAGTAATGTACTGCACTGAACCAGAAAAAGATGTAATGGTGAAGTTGTAAACTTGTTCTGCAGACACTAGAGTCTATTGCCCTCAAAGATATCGATAGACTTCGTTTTTTAATGTTTTTGTTTATTTTAATTTCATTTTTTCAATAGGAGGCCCTGAACATCACTCCACTCAGTTTGTCATTCTTGGCATTAGTTCCTGAACCAAACTTTAGTGGATAGAGATATCTGTACACCCATTGCCACATTTTCACAGTATATCAGAATTTCACATACTCAGCTATTTATGATCCCCACAATCCAATCCATGACTCATGCTTAAGAGAGCCAACTGATCCCATCCATCATCCAAAGATGATCCAGTTTCACCCCCTGTCAGGGTTTGACCAATTTCTTCTTGTGTACATTTTCATACTCTGCATCTTCTGGTTACATAATAAGCACCAGAGTAGGGTATAGCTGGTGTGACATTTACCCCTCAGCTTGATCTCTGAGGATTACTGCTACACCAGGTAGGCTTTTCATGTATTTATCATTAGTAAACCCTGTATAGACTGAGGATTACTGTGTTAAGTGTGTGTGTGTGCAGATGCCCTTAGTTCAGGTGTTTGGCTTGGTCCAATGAGCCAAGGTGTATGTGGCATCAGCTTCAATGTGCTTGCATTGCACCTATCTACCTGTCTGTGCCACTGGATTTTGGACAGATGATTGGTAGGTTCCTGAGATTGTCTGTACCAAATGATGGACTTAGGGACTGAGAGCATATGCCTAACTTAGTCGATAATCTGAATGAAGAATACATGCATGGAACTAACTACTTATATAGAAAACAGAGTTACTATAAGGTATGCAACAGGGTTGCATAAGGATGGCAACTAAACTATAAGGAATGGATACTAGAATAGGTAAAACATAGGGAGCAGGCATACATGCCTGTACATGTACTGAGGGGTACCAAAGCAAAGCAAATGAATAGAAAAGAATATAATGAGGTGGAATGTACTGAGCCAAACCAAATGTACTTGTATGACTTGTAAGTCTGTAACTTGTTATATGATATATGGGGCTTCAGTCAGTATGACTGAGTGAACCAAGGTTCAGTAAATTGTACTTTGACATACTGCTACATTAGGTGGATTAGTCTCTATCAGCTTATAATTCTTGGAGTATCTTGTAGTTGTGGCCTTGTTATAATATCACCCTCACAGAAGATCAAGCTCCCCAAAGACAGCCCTACTCATCTCTTCTATCAATTTCTGCCTTTATATCATGTCAGACCAACTACCAGAGGCATATTAGGATTCCCTGGGTGAAAGTGGCACCTTCCTCAGAGACCTGCTTACCCAAGTAGAACAACTTCAACTTCTACAGCATCAGAACTAGCTCCTTGAGGACCAGCTGAGTGGCATCCAGAACAACCTAGCCAATGCTACTTCAGCCACTGCAATTGCTGTAATACAATACTTGATTGTTCATGCTCCTTTACCCACTTCTCCCTTTCATTGTGCTATCAAGGCAGCTGATCCAGAGAAATTCAGTGGAGATAGGGCAGAGACAGAAAAATTCATTCATACTGTGAAACTCTCCATTATTCTTTAGCCAGAATCTTTCTCAGACAAAAAAAACAAACAAAGATGATATGGCCTTTCATTCATGTTAGGAGGCTCTGCAGCTCTCTGGGCATACAATAAGACCCAAGCTATCATTGATGGGACTTCCTTGATCACTACCTTTGATGAGTTTGCTAGGTAAGTTGAAGAAGCCTTTGGAGACCCTGATCAATCCAGAACAGCCTATACTATACTGCATGACCTCAAGATGACATCTAACATGTCGGCAGATAATTATACTTCACAATTTGATATACTGGCAGGGAGAACAGGCTTCAATGATGAGGTACTAGAGGATACTTGTACACAGGGTCTTCCAGCAATGATTTTGGACAAGATCCATCCCTCCCATCTAACCTCAAGGTATGGAAGGAAGCTGCATGCCAGATTGACAACAACTATTGTGGTCTCCTAGAGGTTAAGAAGGCTAAGTGCCTCATAGCTCTAATTGCACCACCCCAGCCCATGTTAATGCCACTCCTGTCAC
>QFEC01008396.1:0-10300 GCA_003316585.1 Gomphus bonarii
TCGATCCAGCGCTCTCATTCACCCCCGAAGCTGCACAGGAAGCATAGTGGACACAAACACTCACACCACCGGCATGGGTCACATTCGCCGCCACGTCACCGCCGACATTCACATTCTCCACCGCCACATCACCAGATGCACTCTCAGAACCATCACCAAGGGCACCATTCCCATTCTCCAACAGCTACCCACTTTTCCCACCAAGCACCCCACTCTGGCATTCATGTTCCTCCCCCACTACATACTTCACATAGCGCGCCACCACCGCATGGATATCATCCCCACCCGACCTCACCACCACAAATAATCCATTCACCACCCGCCACGACACGTCCACCCGTATCTTATCCCCCTGGGGATCCTCGCATTGGCGGACGGCTCTGCTGGAGATGTAATGGTCGCGGGGGGGTGAGCTTCTTACTGTTTGATTGGGAGACTTGCAGTGTTTGTAAAGGTGTAGGGAGAGTTTTCAATTAGTCTGTGGTTCTTGTAGCGGACCGTCAGGTAAGTGGGTCTTTCTTTGGAGGAGGTATGGAGTTGAGTGTGATCTTTTGGAAGGACTGAAAATAATTTCGCCTTCTGCATCAATATATTTTGCGGTGATCAACTTAAATGTATAATCCTCAAGTGCAGAGACGAAGCTAGATAGCGATAAATTAAACAAATATGATACATAAGTACCTTAACAATCGTGTTCCTGAACCCACTAGTCCATGTAGGTAAGAACGACTGAGGGAAAGGAGATAAGAGTCCGCATTGCGTCGTGTACCAACAGTCTTGTTTCCGGCTTCTTGGTACAGAATGAGTAAAGAAGTGGTGCCGGACATCTCTGTAACCATAACTCTCTGGGTGTGAGTGTCTCATCTTTGTCTCGCTACTAGGACGACCCTAAACATCACTGACATCGACAAACCTTTGGCGACTGAAAATTGTTCTCGTACTTTCTCCAAACGATCTTTACAACTTCAGTGTGATACTTTTTCTTCTGGCCAATGTGTTCTGGCTTATATTATGCTCGGTGAGTACATACAGTCCTAAAGGGGTTTTCTACCTGGCTAAAGCGTGTCTAGAAGTCAATCAGCGGCTGGCGAGTGCTTCTGTGTCACTGGATACACGTCATCGGCGCACATATGCCTGCTGGTGAAGTTCGGCCAGTCACCCCGAGAAAGGTCACTGTTGTCAGGTACAAAGTAAATCAAGAGATCTCGACCTTCTCTCTGCTCCACCCAGTGGCTATGGCTATTTCAGCCCGTTTGTCACTTTTTGTGAATGCTGTGTTTTTTTATTATTTTTGAAGCTGGGGAACCTCCCGGTCTATATGCACATACGAGTCAGGTTTCAAGGAACTAGTGATGAACACCCTGGACGTTTTGGCGTAGCCATGGGCGTTATGCCACCTCTTTAATGAACAGCAAATTAAAATATCCCGAACTCAATCCTGACATCTATTTGTCTGTGACAAGTGTACATTATTGCTGGTGCATGAACAGAGAGCCTCTGGGTATAAGTGAGATTTCCACTAAAATTAACATGCTTGGTACCTATCCTGGTTTCAGTCTATTGCATTTCCTTGACTGTTAGTCTAGCTGGACTCGTCGCCTGATGCATCAACCTATACTTTCAACCTTCTCCTGACTGCCTCGAGCGTAAGCATAATTTGGAGAGATCTGTTGCTTCTCTTTCACGACAACGCCTTCGGAATAGACGTTGTATGTCCTAAACCTATCAGTCCAAGAGGTGATGAGTGAGTGCTTACTAGGAACACTCAACCTTCAATCATTATAGCTGTCGTATTGTCGTGTTCCGTGATGCGGGTTCTGTAATGTTGCCTTCGCACTTACCGAAGTCTCAAAATCTTTCATGTTTAGAACCAGACGATTAGTTCTTGTGCAAAAATTTTAGGCAGCGTCTCAAATACATTCTTCTTGGTGGAGAAATCTGTGAGGATTAAAGCGCAAACGCTGTTTGTCTCGGTTAGGCAAGAGCTTGGGTTGAATACTGATGAAGTACCGTTGGTGCCTATGGAGCACGAGAGGTAGAATACTGTAATAGGGAAGAGATATGAGAGGACCTTCTAAGAAGTAAACTCGAACAAGCATCAATGTCACAAGAAAGAGGACAAATTCAATGTTTCCCAGGAGGAGGAAGACACTTGGCCTCGCTGAACAGCCATAGTTCGACGTCTTGGCAACCTATACATGCAAATTAATGTGTCACACACAGTGATGGAGTTGAGTGCACTCATGTCATGTCAATTGACGGGGTGATCGGGGTACTCGGAGAAATTCAACGCTCTCTGGCCAAGACCCGTATGAATTAATGGTTTTCATATGCATGTCGGACTTGGGCAACTAGGTAGATGAGAGGCTTTTCTACAGAGGTTTTGCATCGTTGGAAGATGTTTATTGGCTTGGTAAGTGCTAAGAATCAAGCTGGTTTGGGGATATGGGCAACTAGTGTTGCCGCCGCTGTGGAGGGTTTTGGCTTTAGGTCATCAACCAGGTTTATTGGTTCTACATAAGGAAATCAAGCCGCAGAGGCAAGTGGTTTAGGATCTGAAGAAAGAAAATTTGCAATTGACTGGGAAGTTTCTACGTCCACGTCTCTTAGGCTTTGAACTATGAATATCGGATTAGGTTTCATCGTGTTATATGCTGTCTCCCGCTTAGGAGTAAGCCTCCCCACGTGATACTTAATACAAAAGATGACGTCGATATTGACATCCAAGAGCATTGAAAAACAGTCAGAACTGTTTACGGAAGGGCGTATATGTCTTGTCTGACATAGAGCAAGACCTGAAAGACAGTAAATTTGGATGAAAAATTCCAACCATGTATCATCAGCGACATATCTCATCCCATTGTACACTCAACAAAATTCTATTATACAAAATGGTATACATCTCGGCCAAGCCACCAATCCTACATCCGCAAAGACAAAAAAATCAAGCTGCCTTCCCATTCCAACAACAGTGTAAACACAATGCATCGCACTACTGAAAAAAAAATTCACAGCACTCGAATGCCCGACTCGGACGATCCACCTTCAGTCATCTGGGCCACGATGCGCTCTACTGCGAGCCTTGGGTCACCCACGGCGTACCGGGTTGCGGATCCTCCTGCACGCGGGATGGTGGATGCGGGCTTGACGAGGAGCACTCGAACTTTTTTGGAGCGGTATTCTGAGGCGAGGAGCTGGGCTGTCGCTGGTGATGAGGGTTTTGGGTTAATGCCTCGGTATTGTGATGATGGGGAACGAAGAATCCGACGAACCTTCGACGTTGTCGTTCGTTGCGCTCGAGTCTATGAAGGCTCCTGATGAGGTGGTGATATAGGGTGGATGTCGTGGAGGGTACGTACTGATTGAACCCTGTTTGAGTTCAAAAGAAGCAAGGGATCAGTTTAGAATTGGATCGCTCAGTGTGAGGGTTAAGGTGATACAAAAGAAATATTCACGTACATGCTGTACGTAGCCTGGGATAACGTCAGGAACGATTACCGCAATTTGACGTATTGCAGAGACTTGAGTTACGGCTTTGGTTACTTGGATAGCGGCGTAGGAAAATGTATTCGTGTCATAGGCACTCGGTAAGTCATGTGCACTATCCAAGATGCGCGGGAGACAAGTCAAAGGGGCAAATATGTCAACTGAAGCATCGACCCAGCAGGACTGCAATGAATAAACCCTTTCGGTGGGTCACGTACATACCTCAAGTCCCTCCGAGTAGGCGCATCGGGATTATTGATCAGAAAATCCACTCGTCCGTAGTACGACACCGCTTGGCTTATCTTGTCCCTTACTTGTCCAAAGCTCATCTCACAGTCCATCTTGATGCCATATGCACCGGCGGAGCAGAGACGGTCTACCTCTCTCTGGGAGCTGGCGGATGCGATGACGAGATCACCACGGGAGAGCGCGGCGAGGCAGAGCGAGTAGCCTAACGGTGAGGATGCGCCTGTGGTTTTTTTTACATAAAGTCCGAGGAAGGCTCTCAGTCAGTTCGCAGGTTGTATATTTTCGGAAGTAGGTATAGCGGGACGGTGCGTACCAGTGATCAGCCATACGCGTGGTCTACTTGATGGCATTGCGTTTGACTCTGAGTGGCTATGTAGGAGGAAGGTAGGCTGTAGTTTGTGGCAGGAAAGCAAGCTTCCCAGCTGGACTGGCTCAATTTATACCAGGCACTGCAGGGAATCACCGATATGGAAGAAAACATCCACATCAGCCGGTTATACTGTGCATGTTCGCATTGAACGTAAACAAATTTCTGGGTTCTGATTACTGAAGAGAGGCTTTAACGAGAGTGAAGGACGGAAGGGTCGTGTCAATATTATCAGTTGAGGGTAGGGTCATAGGAAGTAACACCCTCGTGGGACTACGGGAAGGGTATCTGAGGGGTTGGGGCTAGGGCGTGTCACCTCTTTCTTGCCTCGGGAGGTTCTTAACACCGGTCGCAATCAGTATTGTTGGCGTACGTCACAACGTTACGATCTGTGACAGATCATCTTCCGGGTTGATTTTTTAGAGTTAAAACGACTTCATATATTCGAGGTGAGTTGTAGCCGGGAATATAAATTTTCTTGAAAGCAAACAGTTCTCGAGAGCTCAAGCGAGTTCCAACCCTCGGTGTGCAACCACCTTTGTGTCCCCAGTAACTGTAACTGTGGGTATACTGATGACATGCGCCGGAAGCACCGAGCCAAGATGACATGACTCAGCAAAGGGCAAAGGCAAGTGGCGGACGTCTTCTCGAATGTGTCACTATGGAATAACACACCTCACGACCACTGCAAATTAGTCTCACACCAAACCCATTATCTCGTTTCTTATTCTCGTCGATGAGGGTCCGAGAAGCTCAAGCGACAAATAAACTAATTAATAGGATTCTGGCACACCTGTGTAGATGTGAGCCGTGATGCCGATGACGATAAACGATTGCGTACCACGCCTTACCTAAGGTACAATGTATTCGCGGAGGTTTGTGAGTGGCGGATAAGTGACCATACGTGGACTGGCCCAACTCGGCTGTATACACAAGGTACATTCACCTTTGAATCAGAAAAAAAAAGGTTCGATTCAAATGCCAAGAGCTCCATAGGCCAGCTTACGCGGATGACATGGCGTCTCACAAATTGTGGTTGCCAACTATACCCGAGTCAGCCTACCATAGACAAGATGCATGGCGAGTTTACAAATTGAATCTTACCGGATCCGGAGTGCCTGGAAAAGGAAGGATGAGCTGTGTGGTGTTATGTTATTTGATAGTTATTGGATGTCCGCTGAGATCGACCTGTGAGAACAAAGACCCCAATGTATATGGAAATCATTTGCGAATCGGCTATTGCTTCTGCGCAGAGGGGTCTACAAGATTAGAAGTGAATTGATACGAAATACCTTGTCTTAAACTTTCCGAGTTTACGAGCTGTGCTTCTCTGAATTTTACGGCCGGCCCGGTGAAATGACGAAGGAGCCCAATTCTTTCTAGTGGAGAAGGCGCTGAAATGGCAGTGTCACTGTCGGTCACCTCGGAAAGATCACTACGACGTGAATCAGTATCTCGGTCCACGTCGACAGATGATATATGGTTCCATGCCCACAGAGGTCATAGCCAGGCGCTCAGGGATTCCTAAGAAAGATAAAATAAACAAATAAAAGGGTAGTTTCGAATGAATAACGAAACGAACGCAACAAAAGTCGTACCTGCCGTACTCATAATTCCACACGTATCTGACAACGACACAACCCAAAACCATACTGGTAGCACCACCCGATGAGAGAAAAAAGAACAAGAAAAGTCAAACCGAGACGTGACATATTCTATTTGCGAGCCGTATCTGTCGGTGACCCCAGAAAGATAACTACGACAGAAATCATTATCTCGGTGGACGTAGATAAATGGTATATCGTTCCATGTCCACAGAGGTCATAGCCCAACGCTCAGGGATCCCTGACAGCAGAGACAGAGATCTAAAGGATTAGATAGAAACTCCCCTTGTTGACGGCACACTTCTATATTTTGTCTTACACAGGGCGCGGCCCCAAAAGACGTAAAATTGTATTTTAAAAATGGATTCCTGAAGGACATAAAATAAAATAAAGGCAGTTTCAAATTATTAAAAAGAAATGGATCTAATAAAACACGTACCTCCCGTGCTTATAACTTCACAAGGATCTGACCACAGCGCAAAACATACCCAAATGCCATTAGGAGATGAAAGAATGATAGCACCAGCCGATGGGAAAGAGACAAGAAAAGTCTAATCGAGACGTGACGTATTCTATTGCGAACTCTATTTGCAGGGGAAGTGAGTCACTAGCGGTATATCGGAGAAGTATAATCACCGATATGATAATAAAGAGATTATAAATTACATCGGGTTTGAGTTTAATCCGTCGGAGCCGCAGGTGGCTGCCGAACCTTGTGGATTTCGGGCCTTAATACATCAAGAGCACGGGTAGACGTGCAAAACAAGACGTCGGAGGTGACTGACGTGGAGTATATTATGAGTGGTGCAGAAAAAAAAAGATGTTACCAAGGCGAATAATCAAGCTAAAGTGAACACGTACCTGCAATAATTTCAGATAGAACGGGAAGTATCAGGTTCCATTTGCAGGATATATTACCAAAGTAAGGAGTGTACATACAGCAGCTGATGGTTGACACGTTGACTTGGACAAGATGGTGTAATAAGTTTTTAATTACGTTGTTGCAGGGCGAGCTCGATACCTACACAATTTTTTAATGGCACACGTAATGCACTGCGGAGAGTCCACACACGCGCCTTACAGACTCTTTCAGAGGATCTACACAAACCGCACGGTACCGTGCATTCCTGGCCGCCTCTGGTTGACGACGCCTCAGTCGAATCTGCAAATCAGAACATCTCCACGCTCGCCTAAGCAAACGAGGGTGGCAAGGCAGAGCTAATATGACTTGCGTTATAGTGAGCACAGTAAGCGGACGCGACATAGTACGCGCGTGAATAAGCGAAGACTCCGATGTCTTTCGCACTTGGTCCTCGGCCACAAAACGTCTGTAATATAATATAGGTGATGGCCTCGAGACCTAGTAGAGCACTGGCATGTTATTTTTACAGTTCGGAGGACGTACTCCGAACGCACATTCAGGTTTGTTTGAAGGTAGGTTCACCGGGGGTGTACATGGGCCGATGTGAGACTGCAAGGACAAGCGAGGGTTCGGAGAATCGCATTGTCCGATTCCAACATCTACCCATTTTAGCCGCGGAGCCGAGTGCAGATCAACCTCCACATTAGGAATATGTCACAAAGTGGAAATCTTTGTCCATTAGGATAATTATGTAAGTGATAGGTGTTCGAGGGCCTGTAGACAGATAGAATCATGATAAGTCTGCGTGTGTTCTTTAGACCTCGTGGGACAGGCTAGTCAAACTCGGTCAGAGCGTCCTTAGCCTGGCTCCGAGGGCGTGGCTCGAGCAGCTGCTCCAGCTCCAAGAGCTATGAGCTCATGCAATACATGCCTGGCACTGTTTTGAAAACGTGACAGACGCACAAAAAATTTGTACCAGCATGGACCTCGCTGAAATATCTTTTTCCTTCTAAAATCACGGCCCCGCAGTATAGTATCCTTCATGCGGGTATCATGACGATCATAGTCTTCAGTATCGCTCACTTAAGTATGGAATCTACAGCCTCGCAGCAACACTAGCTCGTATTCATAATTTCCCAAACGCTGTTGCTGCTTAGTTCCCCGAGGAACATCTCGACATCGGTCCCATAAACAACCTCACCTTCCTTGGCTACCCGCGCCAGGTCGCGCCAGAACCATGTTGTCCCTTATCCACTGACCGCGACTGTAGGAAAACTTTCTCGTTTCTGGGAAAGTCTCTCACCCAGGGAGGCGAAAAACCAAGAAATTAGACTTTCGAAAAGACTCTAGAAGTCTACGACATCGTAGCGCAATTATACCAAATTTATAAAACAATACTCTCACCACATTCACATAATAGTGACCGATATTCCATCTCGCTCATCCAGGGTGACTTGAGCGAGTATATTATCCTCGTCGACCCCACCACCGGTGCCATCATGGACTTCATTGACTGGGGAATGGCGGACTTCCGTCCAGCAAATGAAACCCCCGCTGATTTAATAACCCAAGCGTGCTTCCATCTGTGGCTAGTGGCATGTGCTGGATGGAGATTTGTCCCACCATTATTGGCAAGGTTGCACCTGAGAGCACTGCTGTGAGGGCAATGCTATTGACAAGGTCACAACAACAAGATACTCCAATATTAATAAGCTGATAAGGGGGTTTTCCACTTGGTGTAGTGGTAATTCTCAGTTTATACAAGGGCTACTAGTAATAAGTACATAGAGAGCTCACCTGGTGTAGTGGTAATCCTCAGAGATCAAGCTGAGGGGTAACTATTACACCAATTACAACTTATATACCCTAACCTGGTGCTTATTATGTAATCTGCAGATGCAAGGTATGGAAAGGCATGGAAAGACATAAACAGGAAACAACAACTAACAATGAACTCCAAACTGAACCCTGACATCACCCCCTCTCAATGCATGACATCTCAGTGTGGCCTTCGAGAGTAAACTACCACCTGTCAGGGGACGACCCATCTCAAGCCCCAAGCTGAAACAAACACAGCTCAGCTGAGAATGGACTGAGCGACCCAAGGTTTTTGGCAGGGCCTTCTGAACCTTCGGTACCCTCAGGCCCAAGAGACAACTTGGCACTTACCCATGAAGTTTCCAAACTATGAACCGAGATCTCAGATGGGAAGCCGAGGACCGAGGAAGACTGTCAGGGGACGACCCGTTTCAAGTTCAAGCCCTGAGCCAGAACGAACACAGCTTGGCCCAGAATGGACCGAGTGACCCGAGGTCTTTGGCAGGACCTTCTGAACCTTTGGCACCCTCAGGCCCAAGAAACAGCTCGGCACTTACCCACGAAGTTTCCAAGCTAGAAGCCAAGAACCGAGGTGGGAAGACGATGACCGAGGAAGGCTGGGAAGAGACCCACTTGACCCAAGGCCAAGACACTTAGGTTGAAGGGGAACCCCGGTTCGGGTCCCAGGAGATTGGCTCCTGAGACGCTTGGTATTTATAGACAGGTATGCATACCTTCGGGCCCAAAAGAGGGGTAAGGTATGCTGAGGAAGCAGAGCACGGACCAGTGGTATATAGATCTAACAGCTCACTAGCAAGGGATCCTAAGCTTTCCTCTTAGGATTCCCCCCTTGCTAGGTGAGACCCCTTTACTGTACATAGGATGATAACACTTAGGATTCCCCCCTTGCTAGCACTGCGTGACGCTCCATAAGTGCAACAGGGGTTGCTCTTACATTAGGAAAGCTTTGCCTAATAGGATTGGGGGTTGTGTCACAAGCAGCAGCTATAGATAGCTTCGGTCTCAGCAAAAGCGACTCAGACAGCACCTCACTTGCATATGTAACATCGGACTCCCCCTCCTCTATAACTACAATGGACTCAGCTGCGTATGTACTACCGAGCTCAAGCTCTGAGATGGATGCCAAAGAACGCCTCCGACACTTAGAGCAAGAGTTAACAGCAAACCGAGTAACCAATGCAGCAATCACTGAAGCCCTGAGGGAAATCATGACTAAACTGAATGAGGAACCCATGCGTACAAGGAGAGACTTTATTGACCCCAAAGATGACCCATCACTGAGCACAGGTGCTGAAAATTCCCCAAAACCCACTCCCTCAGCCAGTTCCTGAGTCAGACCAGCCTCTCCCTCGGACTTCAATGGAAACCGAGACAAAGGCTGTGCTTTCCTCAACTTCTGCAAAATCTACTTTGCAATTTGCAGAGATCATTTCCCAGATGACCAAGCTCGTATCCACTGGGCCCTCTTGTTTTTCAAGTCTGACCAAGCGGCTCAGTTTGCAAATAAGGTTCTTAGAAGAGAGAGAACCGGATGACCTGTGTACTTGGACTGGAAGGCTTTTGAAGCCGACTTGGTAGAGCACTTCTGCCTGAAAAATGAACAGCTCTCAGCCCTCACGCAACTAGAGGGAATCAGCTGGTACCAGGGCAGGGACTCAGTAGAAGAGTACATCGACCAATTTGTGGAGCTTATAGATCTAGCCGAATACCATGACAACAAGATGACAGTGATTAAGTTCCGAAAAGATCTAGAACCGAGGATACAAACCAAAGTGGCCTTGTTAGGAGAAGGGGCACCAGACTTCGATAATCCAGAAGAATGGTACGAGGTGGCTCGGAAAGTAGCTCAGAACTGAGAGGCAAATGAAGCCTTTATGGAAGCTAACAAGACTA
>QFEC01008399.1:0-22313 GCA_003316585.1 Gomphus bonarii
CTTATGCTGAACTTACAGTGTCACAGGCTTACTCTGCCAATGGAGTTGCCTTTACAATAGCAACTCCCAGCCCTTATTGGGTGAAGTTTTCCTAATATAAGGGCAATCCCTGTAGCACTCACCAAGGTTACCAAGGTCATGCAGCTGAGGCTAGCAAGGGGGAAATCCTAAGAGGAAAACTTAGGATCCCTTGCTAGTGAGCTATGCAATCTATATAGTCATTGCCCACTTCCTGCTTCTATTTCCTCAGCATACCTTACCTTTCAATTGGGCCTGAAGGTATGATGATCCCACAATCTGTATCCAGCATTACAGTACTCAGGCCAACACCTCAGCTTCTCAGTTTGGGATGTCTCATGTTTGGACCAAGCAGTTGTTGCTGCACTTATCATTTGAATGTGTGGTTCAGCTCAGTAACTGTTGGTATACATGAATTGGTTTGGCATTGGTTCAGGTCACAAAACAGGTGGTCTCCTGACAATAACCTTGGTGAGTGCTTCAGGAGTTGCCCTTACACCTTACCCTTCTCTTGGGCCTGAAGGTATGCAAACCAGTTCTATAAATACCCAATGTCCCTGGAGCCAATTTCCCAGGACCCAAACCAAGGTTCAGACACTCAACCTTTAAGGATCTTGACCCAAACTGAGGTATCTCTCCTCAGCCTAAGTGACTTGGCCTTGGGTTAAGTGAATCCCTTCTCAGCCTTCCTCAGTCCTCAACTTCCCACCTTAAGTCTCAGCTCCTGGCTCAGGAACTTTGTGGGTAAGTGCTGGGCTATTTAGTAGACCCAAAGGTGCCAAAGGTTCAGAAGCTTTTGCCAAAAACCTTGGGTCACTCGGTCCATTCATGGCCAAGCTGTTTAAGTTTTGGCTTAGGGCTTGATATGGGTCATCCCCTGACAGTTGTCAGGGCCAATAAAGAAAACAACAGCCTATACCTACCTCCATTCACTTTATATCTCCCCCTTTAAGCACCAACTTAGGTTAGGATTAAGAGCAGGGTACTCACAGATACAATGATCACCAACCACTTCCTATAGTAGCATGTGTTGATATTAATTCAAACTGAAATATATAACAAGAAATAAAGATACAGAAAAGCTTACCTGCGATGAACCAAGGAGAAACATGTTGCAGAAGGTATAGGATTTCTCCAAACATACTAGACTCCCACCTAGCAAACCATGAGAAAAAAAGCAACAAAGCTAATCATGAGGGATTCATATCCTGTACATAAGCTTTTGAGAGTATTCTACAAGTACGGTATAGGACGCCTTCCAGGAACCGTAACCTTAGAAAATCTACTCCACTGTATATACTGTGTGGACCGTAAACAAATCAGGAAAAGAAAAGAATAGTCCTTAAACTGTAAAGAGTATATCAGAGCTAGCCTAAACTATAGTCTTGCAAATAAATATAATTGTGAGGTAAGCCACTTGCTCGAGTGATTTCATAGTCCATGTGATAGTATACATTAATACTACTCCTAGACCCATACAAGGTTGAATATTTTTCAAGCTACCAGAAGGCACACCTAAACAAAGTTCCTTTTTTAGAAAAGAATTCAAAAACCTGACAAAACTTACCATCCTGAGAAGCATTGACACAGATTCTCTAACGAGGTTGCTTCTTGTATCAATTTTTCTACCTGTTCCTCTATCGATAATGCGACGTCCGGGTAGAAATCACGACCTATTTTATTTTTCAATATGACAAGTTGGCAACCATGAATGAAGACTAAAGGTACCTGTCAGCTTGTGCTGTACTCTGTTGTACACATGCAGTGCGCGTTCATTTCGCACTTCCTGTTTTGTCCCCATATCACCTACAGCGTCTAATAACAGGATGTCCAAATAATCTGAGGAACTACGGAAGAAAACGACCCACCATTGAATATCTCATTTTCATCCGCTTTGACCTTGCGAATGGGTCCCTGGGGATACCCTGCTCGTACAAGTTGTTCCGTAGAAGTATCTGGCATAACGTCAAGTAGCTTAAATAAGACAGTGTTTCCTTCCCCACCTTCTTGTCGCACTTCCACGTCCGCTTGCATAAGCCGCCAGCTTATTAATGGATCATAAACGAAAGCTTCCAGCACTGCCATAAGTGAATCTTTGTTATCCCGCACGACTTGCATGGTGATTTCACAAGTGTTTTTGAAACTTCCTTGGATCCCGCTCACCTACACGACCACGTTCAACAAAAATTACAAAAGTATAGACTGCTGATGTTTACGCACCTCCATTGCATGAGTGAGCATGCGAGTCAATCTGAATGGCACCGTTTCCGGGAATTTTTCACGGTGCATGGCCACTTCGAAACAATCACCGAAATCGATATGAACCACTTTACCAGTACCTCTCTCGATAAGAATATTGGAAGGATGCCTGTCGCCAAGACCGAGAATATGACCAACCATGCTGTTCACTGCCAGTGAGCGAGTATATGTGGCACGTCGGTCGAGCCAAGCCTCCGAATTAACGCTTCGTAACCATAACATGCGATAAAGATCTTGACCAGTTGTGTTATCAAGAGCATACTCGAATACCTCGACTTTCTGTAAGAGGGTAAGAAACTCATAATCCGGCGCCATCTAACAAAGCGTCAATAAGTTGTGATTCCGCTGTGAAAATAAAGCCAACCTGAAGCATCAACCTGTATTCAAGATTGAGGAGGATCTTGCGTGCATCTCGATAATCCCGGACCAAGACGTGCAACGTGTCACTTTCCATCACCCAACCTAGAAGCCCTGCGTTGGGTGCGAGGGGTATCACAGGATAGCGCTGGATATGTAAACGTCGCTTAAAACTGTTGGTGTCCACAGACAACAGCGTGTTCACGAGGCTGAATAACTGCATCACCCGCTCATCCTGTCTCAGATCCTCGTGCCCTGAGAGGTGTAAGTAAGAAAATCGCACAAGGGACGTAATCCCCGACGAACCTTTGAGCACATACTGGTAATCTCGACCATCATCACCCTTCAGAGATAGCCGGCGAGGCCGTTGTTTCGACGCGATGACAGTCAACTTTGTGGCAAAGCTTGATATACGAATGATAGGCCGTCCACTCTGATATGTCCCTGCGAATAGAATGAAAACCTTGGAGATTGTGAAGACAATCCAGAACTCACCAGGGACGGCAAGCTCCAGATTCCGTGCTTTAAGTAGTTCAGGTGAAACATATTGAAGATCGAGCGTGGTCAGTTGCGGCAGCTGCTTCTCAACCTTACGAAAAATGCCGTAATAGATGTCCCATGCACGATCCAAGTCACTCGTCTCTCCATAGCGTAAGAACCGCCGAGTCGCGTCGCGGGCATCTTGAAGATCTCGTCCAAACACTTGGGCGAATGACGTTTCGCGGATAGTTGTCGGTCCCTATAAACTGTCAGACGGGCAATGAATTTCGGGCAATCTTACCTTGTCTAACATATCGTGCAGAGGCTCCAGAACAGCAATCATGCCCTCAGGATTCTTTTCCGTGAAGTAAAGTCGCGAGGCCTCTTCAAGGCCTTCGTGCCATAGCTCATGCCATAGGATCGCAACTCGTATCAACTCCTGGCTAACTAGCATTGCCTATATAGCCAGATTAGTCAACTATACTCCGCGTGACATCACTTGTCTGACCTGTTCTACGATGGTCGCGCTATGTTCTTTCATACGATCCATGATCGCAATAGCAGCGTTTTTGCGAGCCGCGCTCGAAGATTTTGAGGCGACAGTCAATGGGTAGATGAGAGCTTGTGGATGATGCTTTCCAACATCAGTCAAAAGAAGGTTGATGGTGCGTCGTATATTGACGGACGGTGTCTGAATTCGTGCTATAATCTGAGAGCTAATTGAGATCATACCAGGATCCATATGAGAACAAGCATCTTACTTGAGGTATTACTTCTAGCCAAGTATCCACTTCCACAGACGTAAAGCCGCTACTCATGGCATGACTGACATCTTCATGGGCACCAAACTTAAACCACAGTGTTAAAAGGCGTAGGATATCCTGCAGTGCACTGTCATTACGCAATGCAATCGAGCGGAAAAAGCCTAAATAGTGTCAGTCTGCGGAAGGAAACAACTAGTGAACGCTGTACCTTCCACGGCCGAAGTCACATGCGTAACAAAACCCGGAGCCAGAACTCCATCCGAGAGGTTAGCACTTTGATTCTCCAAATATCCAACGACTTCAAAGTTAGCTAATGACCAAGTATGCCAAGCTTTATACCACTTAGGATCGGACTGAGTAGCGGAATAGTAAGCATGAAGAATGGCCTTGATGTTTGACTAATAGACGGATTTCTCAGGGTCATGTTCTAAAACCAATGGGTTCCACACACCGGTGTCCATTCGGTTTTCATCTCGGTTTGCCACTCTCCTGCTTTGAGATAGCAGCGAGCGAGAACATTTGAAGTATCACTTATTCGCTCCTGGTGGGAGACTTTGGATTCTCCTGGTTTAATTGGAAGATCACGTTGGAGAGCCTCACAAAAGCCACGTAGAGCAATTAAAGCCTCATCACGATCACCTCTGCCCCACATGAACTTGAGTTGGGCATATACGACACGAGGACCAGCCTTGTTTCGCTAGGAGATAAGTCAAAACGAAGTGGGAACCGACGGCAGAGGTGAAACTTACTGCATGATCTGGTTGTGTTAAACTGTTGATGGTCTTCTCCGCTAACCACATTCGATCATTCTTGCGGCACAAATTGGCAAATTTTATCCACATGATAGGCTCTTCCTCCGAACGTAGAACAAGGGCGCGAACTTGTAAAATCCGCTGCCACACCTCGACATCAGGCTGACAACCCTGCAATCTACGACCAATATCTAAGAATACTTGAGAAGCTCAGACGGATAATGAATCACCTTTTTCTCCACGTTTTACGCAAAACACTCTGACGCTCCGGCTGATCAGCAAACTGTTTGTAGGCAATGATTTCCTCGAGTTCCGATAACATCTGCGCCCGAACCATCAAACTCAAAGATTATGTTAATAAATACAGGATCAGTGCAAGCCGAAGAGACACTACGCACTTGTAAGCACGCCCTGGGTTCTCGCCCACTACAGATGTGAGAACCGGATCTAAGAGGTCGCGTGCCTTCAGAATCTGATTCGCAGCCTTTGTGAATTGGTTTCGATGAACGGATAGGATCGCGCGATAGAAGGGACGGTCTGGCGAATCGCTAGGCATGACTCCGATGTAATCATCCATAGAATCCCATTCACGCAACGACCAAGCTGCTGCTGCTGCTAGAGGTGCTATTTCCCGGCGGCCTTCTTGTCCAGCATTCATCCAGTGTTCGTTTACTAAATTAGAAAGCCTGTCCCATTCTCCAAGAGCATGTAAACATCGCATCCTGCCGAGAACAACATCCGGTGCATGTGGATCCTGTTCTGCCTTCTTGTCGTATGCGCTAAGGGCCTCCTGCCACCTACCCAACCTCTCAAACCACTCTTCATGTTTTGAAACATCATACTGCTCTCGTGCAACTGTCAATGTTCCCCAGGCAGCATCATGCTGTTGGAGTTTTGTGTTTATTCCGATTAAAGCCTCGACGATAGTTGGAGTCGATTCTCGGAAGAACTCGAGTTCCTTGTAATGCAAAGCCTTGGCGTAAGCATGGAACTGAAGAGCATACTCTCCCAGGGTTCTGTTCTCGATCGGAAGCCTTTTGTCCTCGTGTTCCATGAACTCAGCTAGATTCAAAAGGACATGGACCAGATCAGACGGCATGTTAAGATGCGTGATTGCACATTCAATAGACCGGACAAGATCGTCCTGTTTATCTAATTGAGTAACGTTAAGGTTTCATTGCGACATTCACACCTGATATTGATCATACAATTCTCCCCAGCAAGAGAGGAAAGCGGCATTGAAAAGCTCCCGAGCAATTTGAGGATGAGCGTCCAGCACGTTCATACACGAGCGTATTGCAGCTGAAGGTGACTCCTTCATAAACTGTGCAGAGATCCTCTTGAACCACTCCTGCCAGTCATCCTTCGTTGTCATTTGGGAAACATCCCATGCCTGCTTGAGATGTTGTTGGTTCGGAGTCATTTTCGTCATTTCAGGAAGAGCTGAAAGCTCAGAGCCTTTATTATCAGGTCTAAAATGATAAATCATTCAATAATTGCCAACTTATCTTTGACATCGACGTACTTTTCCAGTCCTAAGTTTGGAGCGGGAAGACGCTGACCACTGAGAAGTATACGAATGAGTTGCTCGTATCTGTCGTGTGGGATACGGTACCGTAGAATGCACTACCAAAGACACTTATAGTAATAGTATAGTATTCAGGCATATAGATGCAACTTACCTTATTGATTGTGGGAACAAAGATGGTAAAATCTGACCCCAGCTGATGAACGAGAGCACACAATGTGTCCATGACGGCCATGCGAAGCTCATTATTTTGGTAGGATAGAACGCGGACCAGCGGATGGATTATACGTGAGGCATGGTCAGAAACATTCACCCTCTGAGAAAGACTTTCGATTGTCGTTATCGCGGTCTTCCGCAGAAGGATCGATCCATCGGGTCGCTCGTATGATTTGACGATCACGGGAATAACGAGATGCATGTACTCTTCAATATTAGATCCGAAAGTCAAAAATGCTTGAAATACTTTAATCTGTGTGGCTGTGCGCTTATCAGTAAGTTCGCCCTCAAAAACCTTCAGGAGTCGCGGAAGGATGGATGGTAGAAAAGGGCGGAACTCAGCATCCAGCGCTTTTCCCAGTGCTTCCACAAGGGTGACAAGGGGGAGTTGCAGAGAGACGGCGTCCCATAGGTCGTTGACTAAATCGAAAATTTGGGGAACAAAGTTTCGAACATGTTGTTTGATGATACCGATGAGAATAGAAACTTGCTCGAGGTGGTGTTCCTGAAGACGGGCATTGGAAGACCGCGTGACTGAAGAGAACACGGGTATTATCTATATGGCCATCAGTAACCAAAATGGCACTAAGCTTCAGTTCTTACTTGAGGAAGAAAGGAAACACATTTAAGGCCTTGTGTTTTAAAAATCGACATAATGGAATCAACAGCGACATGATGTTGATTGCTCAAGGATTGATCCTTCATGATTCCTAATAAAGCATCGATGGCCACCGTCTGGTAGTAATCATCTGACCCAGATGACGCGGTCACATGACTGACCGGAACAGCGTTCACTGCTCGCGTAGGTGTCTCAAGAGCGCTATCTTCGCTTGACTTGACCTACTCAGTACATATCAGCGTTAAAACACTACATAATTCATGAACGTACTTTGCGACGATAAGGATCGATTGCGCCAAGGATCCCCAAAACCCTGATAGTCTGTCGGCGAATATTTGGTGATAGTTCTGACTTCAGGACACGTCCTAACAGTGGCAACAACTGAGGGTGTTCAATGATCGGAGTGATTACATAGCTAGTGTTGGAACACAATTGACCCAATGTTAACAGCGCCGCCTCACGTTTCGAAAGGGCTGCTGGATCACCGAGCGTGGAAAGAATAACAGACATGATTTGAGGAATGTGAGGGGCAAATTCTTCACCACCAACCGATGATAGCTCGCCAAGGCACATCAAGACTTGTCCAGCCACTATTGGGTTAGCATCAGTTGCTTTCGGGAGTAAAACTCTCAGCATTGGAAGTGCGTATGGTTTAATGAGCCGTTGTGTAGCACTCGTCAAGAGAGTTAGAAGACGCGATGCCTCCTCTCGACTTCGTCTAGGACAGCCCATTATGTCAGATTAACGATGCGTAACGTTAACTGGGCCGCCGTAAGACGTACGTAATGGTAGAATATTCAAGCTCCGTAAGCAATTGGATCAAAGCTTTACGAAGGGATGGCATGACATATGCCGGGTTGTGCATGGCCAAACGACCGATCAGTGTGATTGCAAGCACACGATTGGTAAAAACCTCATCGTTAAGAGCTATGAACAACGACCGGACATATTCGGCTTGAGCCAGGTGTTTATCGAAACGGTCATCCAATGACGACAGCACAATCTGCCTGATGGTTGGGTCTGTACAAAATGCACGTTGAGACCGACGATGAAGTACTATTCTTAGGCACATACCAGGGTCTGCAACCCCAACTGTCAATAGTTTATCCAGTACATCGCTGATAATCTCCACGGAATGGTTGCTCATTTGATAACAAATTGGGTCCCGAACAAAGAGCCTACAGCAAGTCAAAGCAGCTGCTTTGCGCACCTCCGCGTGGTCATCTTCGAGATACGGCAGTGCAGCATCCCTGACGAACTCGTTAAGGATATGGCCTATGGTTCAACGTAAGATGAGGAATAGTCTTATACTAACTAACAACTTGCCGCTAAAATCGAACGTTCCCAGAGTGGTGAGTGCCAGGCCGAGTGTTTCAGGGTTCTTGCAGACAATTGCCGCCTGTCGAGCATGTAATTAGCTTGCGTAGGTATGAAAACACCTCTATTAACCTCTTTCGCCGCCTCAGCACGCCCCAGAGCAGAAGGCGCGCCGATTGGCCGAAAAGACTGACCGGTAAGGATGATTGACAAAAGATCAAGTAAACGATCTGAATCAAAATACTAGTTAACATTGGAGAACTTCTGCCTGTAAATCGCACCTTGGATTGTTTTAAGGAGTGGGGGGATATGTCGAGCGATAGATACAAGTGCCGACCGCAAAGGTTCACTCAGACCACAAGCAAACATAAGGTCAAGTTGATCATGCAACAACTTGGTGAGGTTCGGCCCAACAGATGAAGCAAGCATTCCTATGCATTGGAAAATAGGTTCCTCTGACGGTGCGTTTTTTTTCCTGTGTCTAAAAGTAAGCAAGCATGGTGAAAAATAACCAGAAATCCGGCATACCCCCGCATTTGTAAGGCTTGTTTAATATTGACCATGATTGAATCCAAAAACGGCTTCATTTCGCTGCCGACGGCACCAGAGACATGCCCAATGGCGATATAAGCTAATGTAACATATGAGACTTTGTTTCTGAAAGATACATAAAACTATGTATACCAATCGTGCGTTCACTTGGTTTGTCAAGTTGTAAGAGGAGATGCGCCATAGCTCTGTGCAAGAAGTGTTCGGAGAAACTCTGATTGTCGTAAAGAGCGAACGTGGGAATGAGAGCAATCACAGTTCGTCGGATCAGGGTGTCCCTGTGAGCCTTGTAACGGAAAATTGTTTCCACTGTGTCGTGAAAAGAGTCTCGCATAGCCTAAGTAAAATGCTCAGTTAGTTCTATACAGCATCGTCACTTTCACGAACCATTCCAGCATGTAGCAAAAGCTCTCTGTACGTGAGGAGAGACCCATGAATAATTTCTACTTGGTTGGTCTTGAGACCTTGCGAAGAATGTTCAACAAGTTTCACGAGAAACGGTTGGCTGCGAGACTGGCGTTCTCGCTGGGCCATGATGTCTAGCAATTCCGCAAGAAGCTCAGCGGCACCTTCTCTGACATGTACCTGGAGAAAACATAAAAACGGATGAGCATGTGGGTAATGATACATACCCTGGGATCTCTCAGAGGAAGAAGGATTTTGTCGAAGATGAGGGTAATGTGTTGGACAAAGTACATGGGACTATTACGTGCAAGCTCCTTTAGCACGAGAACTCCAGCGTAGCGACTCTGCTCAGTTTTGTCGGTAGAGGATAGCAATTCAATAGAGTCTGGCACTTCATGCTCGATAAAGCGTTCTCCCAGGACCTGATCACCAATTTTGGCGATTTTACCGAGTGACTTTGATGCTGCGACCATGACATTTAGATCAGGGTTTGGGAGTAGAGTGGTTAGATAATTGTAAAATCGAAACAAGTTCCGTCTGTTTTCTATTGTCTCCTCCTGGTCTACATCCATGAGATGATCTACATCATTCATAAGAAAAGGATCTGAATCCATAGGAAGGCAACACACCTATAGCGAGTATACCACCCAACTTATCGGTGCTGTTATTGCTGTGAATGAGGTCGAACAATCTTCTATTGATGTGCTCGTCCCAAAGCTTCGCAGAAGCATCCGAGTTCATGTCTGCAATGGCGGCCGTCACCTGTACCGTCGTCAATTGGTGCAAGTCTATGTGCAGATAAATCTTACATAGCGCCTCAATTCCCTGGCCGCTGCCTGGCGGTTCTCTGGGCTCTTGTTTCTGAGAGTGTGGAAGAGTTGGTTAAGGATTTCATTCTGGCTTGCGGATCCCGACGACATATCGGACGACGTCGTCGGTCTGCCCTTGTCTACACGACCCGTACTTACGTAAGGCCCTACTTCCCTTCCATTTCCTCACAGACGCCCAACAAAGCCACCATGTCCAAGCATCACCCAGGTCTGTTAAAGAGTGTATAGGTATATACGAAACTAACTATACATGTACAGATCTTATCATGTGTCGCCGTCAACCCGGGATAGGTATGTATATTACAGAGATTTCTACCACAACTTCCACCATTCATTTGCAAATTAGCAATAGGCCGACTGTGCGAGAAATGTGATGGTAAATGGTAAGGATTCCGGACCCCGTTTTTACTCGACACCTCTGACATGCTCCTTTTCTCTGATGTAGCCCAGTCTGTGATTCGTATGTCCGGCCAGAAACACTAGTTCGCATCTGTGATGAGTGCAATTTCGGAACCTATGGCGGGCGGTGCATCATTTGCGGTTCCCCAGGTATGTACATATTGAACGTCTTCAAGGATCCCGTCAATTTCAATGTGAACTTAGGTATATCTGACGCGTATTATTGTGCGGAATGTACTCGTCTCGAGAAAGATCGAGATGGCTGTCCGAAGATCGTTAATCTGGGTGCTAGCCGAACGGATTTGTTCTACGAGCGACGGAGATTAGGTATGGGAAGGTTGCTCTCTGCCCTAGAATTCTCAAAAACTTCTTTTTTCAGGCTTCAAAAAAGGGTAGTTTCGATAGTATGTTCATATTTGGTGTTCCTGTATATCATAAATGAAGTAAAACATTGTCCCTTTTATTCATGAAGTTGAATAGACTGGATGGGGGATAATGGGAGGACTTTCGGAGGGATTGTCGATGTTATAGATTTCGCTATGATTACGGCATCAGTTGCGAGACAAAGCGATAGACGGTTTAGACATACCCCAAACGAACCATATCAACCTTGGCGAGACTTATTTCAGCTATTTCAAGAGGATTACTGTTCAGCATACCATTGACTTAAACACCAGAAAGACGTGTGTCTTGTCGTGGGCTCCTACAGCTTCGCAGTCCTCGCACAAGTCCCTACCACAATAGGCACAATGAAGCCATATTCCTCGGATGTGTTCAATACAGCGGTCGCAAACGGCAGTTCGGTGGTATAGTGACTGGATATAGACTAACATACCATATAATATTAACAAACAGTAACCAGGAGGATATTGGTCAGACGCACTTCTTGGGTCAGTCCTTGAATCAATCCGCCGACCCGCCTCAAAGCCGGCTGGCGTGCTATATCTGCACAGACAGTTTGTTATCATTCTGAATACAATTCATGGATTCTTACAATGTCGCAGGCAAAAGAGGATATGGTGTCTGGATTTGACGGTCCACTGTACGTGGGATCTTGATGAAAATATGCCTGGGATCGTGTACGATGTATGACTTCATCTCGCACGTTGAACACTGAATCTGTTAACTTAGTCATATTCACGAAAAAAAAGTGACATACAAGATTAAATGAGGAGGGTGATGAAGGGCAGGAAGCACATTGATATCTTATTCCTACTATGGTCTGCGCATAGTCATTGGTCAGTCAATGCGGTAGGATTGGCTGTAAAGAGAACCCACTATGCCACAAACACGGCAAGGAAGACGATGTTCATTGTTGTAACTTGCATGCCTCAAGTGTTGACCGCCAATGACAGGTCGTGATCCCACAACAGTTCGCGCATGAGCAGAGTCTTGTGAAGTGGAGCGCCGCCGCACACTGCGAAGTTCGGGTCGATCGCGACCATGCCACAACGATATTGCGCGTCTGCTGGCTGTCTCCACCTCTGTGGATGCAAGCGGATATGGTATCTTTACCTTTGTCAGCACACTCCAGAGCGATTAAAGTGAATAACAAACCTTAATCATTATATGTGACGAGTCATGACCACCATCTGGTGATGTTAAATTCCCGGGTAATCCAGCTGACTCACAGTTAGAGCAGATGTCGACGGAGTCACATACTGCGCAGTGGAAACGTGCACCGACAATATCGAGCATACAGCTTCATAGCGTCAATTTGGGTGATACTCTAGGTAGCAGACACGTACTGATGACACTTGACTCCAGGATGTTTCAACGCTATAAGATGTACACGTGAAACTAGAGACAGGGATCAATAGAGCAGAGTGCTACGTACATGGTTCGTCATTTATATCTAGTGATCGACGAGGCGCATCCCTGTCTTGGGAACAAGCTCGATCTGGGACTGAGAGGAATGCATGTGATGGATGTATCTCGTGTACTTGGCTACTTCCAAGGTTAGAATTAGTTCAGCAAAATGTGTCACGAGTCTTACCTATAACATGCACGACAGAGATCGAATTTGGTACAAGAAGCACATTTGAATCTATCTGTCTCCAAAGAGGCACCGCATATGGAGCATTTTGACATATCATCTTGCTCTGCGGGGCTGTAGTCGGAAGAAGTACAAATAGAAAGCGGAAGTTTCACAAACCGACATCTTTCCAACCTTCACGACTCCAAACCTTTTCTCGGTACGCGTGACGCATATGGCCTTTGCTCCTGGGTGCTGCCCGCCGGAACTGCAAGATGGCTCTGATATCTTCTTGAGAGGAGGAGAGTGGACTGTTATTGAGTGGACAAGTGCCAGCACCCGCTTCGAGTGCGTGCACTATGCCAGCGGACTCGATGCAACTGGAACACAATTCGAACCCTATAGACTCAAAACGAGGCAGGTGGCCGGAAGTTGGTACAAATAGTGTATCCTGGGAGGATGAAGCGGGCATTGATCGTTGAACCACGGTGTTGGGCTTCACGACTGATGGTAGGAAAGAGGAAGATCGAGAAGAAAAGTCTAGAGGGCCGAGAAGTGTCCAAGAGGATGACGACGGTGAACTTGACGTAGCTTCTTCGCCTTGGGCATGATAAACGAACGGATTCCTGGTAACGTTGGACGATATATCTTTACCCTTGCCCTTTCCGTTCAAAGAAGGTAAGGAGTGCCGTGAGTGAGGCTGCGACTCTCCACAGGTGGTACATACGTAGCGGAATGACTCGAGCATCACACCGCATGCGAAACAACTCGTTACTTCTTCCGGGGGAAGCAAAGGAAGACGATATTCAGGAATAAATTTGAGTACTTCTGCAGGTATGTCGGGATGTATTTCATATCGCTCGCCAATTTGTGCAGAAGATGTAGCTGAGAAGGGATTATTGGTGACAAACATTGAAGAAGATGGTTGAGCCCGCTGATCGGCCAGCCATGCTAGCCCATGAGGTGACGGATCCTCATGCCGACTAGCTTCATCTCCAATTTCAACTGAGTCAACGACACTATGTTCATCAGGTGGATCAGACGGCTCTTCCTGAGTCTGAGAAGCGCCCGATGAAGAGGTGTATGTATAGTAATATTTCCCACGTGGATCCTGTTGCAGTGCAAGGTCACCAACGAGAGCTTCCTCAGGACCTTCCACGAATACAACCGAGTCTGTGTCCCCGGATTCAGATGGTTCGGGAAGCGCTCCGAACATGGATTGAATAGCCCGTACGTTTTGGTCTCGAAGCCATTGCACCCCGCGTTCTGTTTGAGACAAACGCTTCGCTTCTTGAAAAGCATTTGACTCTCGTAGCTCTTCCCCTTCAAGGCGTTTCAGTCGATCAAATACATTGGTTGCAGCGTTGTCGATCGCCCGTGACTTCAAGGTGGTTTCGGCCACAACCGAATGAGTAAGAGATTCCTGAGCGAAAGGAACATGATCATGACTGTCCTTGGACTTCCCCTTACTTGTTTGGGCTTCGAGGAGACTCTTTTGACCATAAGGGTCGCTCGCAGTTCCGAGAGACGAGGCAGGCGGTGAACCATCAGATAATACAGGAGAGAGGGAACGTAGATTTTGCTGAGAAGCAATCCGGAGAGCCGGGACACCACGAGGGATGGACCCTGTGTCACGAGAGCTCACAGTTACAGCATCGTCCTCCAGATCGAAGGTTTCATGATATCCGTTTAAAGGTTGCCTGGAAAGTGTAAGGTCACTGGCATTCGGGTCATCATACTCCTCCAGACTTGCAAGAGAGGCTGTGTCCGACAAGCTGAGTTCATAATCTACGACCACGGTTAGTCTCAGTGTGACCTTGCGTCCGCCGCTGCTCCTTCCAGAAGCAATGGAAGATGCAGAGGAAGTGGGAATATCGTCTCCAACATGGAAGTAATGAATGGCTTCCGTGAGGTCTCCGTCAGACGTGACGTCGGTGACCTCTCCATCGTCATCCTTGTAGCGAATTGTGAAAGGCGTTGCGGAGAGTGCAAAGCATTGTTCGACCTGTGTAGATTGGTTCGGCAGCTAGCCTTATCGGCTTACGAACTCAGGCAACGCACCCTTTCCCTGAGTAGATCGTAGGAACAGTTCCGTGAGGAGGCAAAAGTAATACGTTTCATCCTCTGGTCAAAAGTACATTTGACAATCAAAGGTTTGTCGGGTCGCACCGAGATAGTCGAGCCGAAATCTGAGAAGGCCATGGCGTCGTGAAAGTAGCTTTCCTTCCCGAAACGGGAGTGAGGCGTGCGGCAGAATATGAGGAGAGTAGGTGCAGCGCCACAATGCCAAAGCGGCAATGGGTTCCCACACTTAGCAACCATAATGGCTCGCCGCAAGCGCAACTTTTTGGAAGACTCCTCCGACTCCTCAGGGAGTTCAGAGGAAAATAATTTTGGAGATGAAGGGTTCGAAGACATGGATCCAAATATGCAAGCCGAGCGCAGGTTATTCGAGAATCCCTACAAAAGGCGTCGAGCTGACGACCTGGACGAAGAAGAGGATGAAGGGTTCGGAGGACGTAGGCCTAAACAAGAGAAACGGCTGCATTTCACGCAGTGAGTGCCTGATGTTCACTATATACATGTAATTATTTATGTTGCAGGGCACCTTCCTTTGTGACCGGCGAGAAGAAAACCATGGATCTGGGGCAAGAGGGCGAAGAAAAGGAAGGGTGTGAAGAGGATGAAAAGGACGAAGAGGAAGGTGAAGAACAGGACGGTGAACCAGATGAAGCAGAATCTGTAATAGGGACTTCGGCACCTGAAACTCGAGTGCTTGAGGAAGGAGAAGACGAGGGACCTCAAACGGGCAGCAGTGGTTTGGGTTCTGCTGCTCGTCATTTTGGATCAGACAGTATGCTTTCACGAGGAGGGATAGGCTCGGGTATTGGCTCCTCTTCCACAAGATCAGGCCAAACGAATGGACCTGCACAGAAATTCTCCGACATCCAGTCGCGTCAAGGGATAGGGTCCAGAAATTTAGGACTTGGGCCTGGGATCTCTAGTGACGAGGCTTCAGTTCGTACCGCAACCGAAGATACTCTGCGCTCCCAACGTTCTTTTGTCCGGGATGGTACAGGATCTGCAAGCTCAAGTACCCCTGGCCTGGGTACCCCCAAGTTATCTCGAGAAGAAAAAATACATTTCAATAAACTACAAGATTCTTTTGGTGCAAAACTCATGGCCAAGATGGGATGGCAAGCAGTTAGTTTGTTCCCACTTTTTTTTCTCGACCTTTGACATCAGAACCAGGGCACTGGGCTGGGAGCTTCTGGGGAAGGTATCGTGACACCTGTTGAAACCAAAATTCGTCCCAAGGCTTCTATGGGGCTGGCATTCCAGGGTTTCAAAGAGAAAACTGCTCAATCAAAGGCGGAAGCTAAGCGGTGAGCTTATGCCAATTGCTATGTAGCCCTCTGTTTACTTAAAATTCTTTAGTCGAGGTGAGATTGTCAGCGGGGACGAGGACGAAGACGAGGATACTTCTGTCTCTCACAAACGCCGCTCAAAAGATGCTGGGGCTCAGAAAACCAAGTCTGATGCCTGGAAACGGCCTAGGAAAATGAAAGTGAAGGTGGAACACCAGACTTACGAGCAGATTATCCAGAATGCAGGTCAAGAAGGGCAGGCGGCTGGGTTTGGCAAGATTTACGATGCCACAAGTGGAGAGGTATATTCTATGATTCATTATCAAACTGCATCTTATAGCAAAACTCAGATGCGTGAAATATCTCTCTCTGACATCGCAGCCGCGTCTTGGACCCCATCAACTGATCCAATGCGAATTCCAGAGGTGCGACATAACTTGCGACTGATTGTTGATGTTGCAAAGGGCGACTTAGATGGACTTGCGCGTGAGGCGAAAGCCCTTGAAGCACGTAAGATGTGGGTTCACACCGAGGATGCGCGACTCAGACGGAAAATTCAGGAGGAAGCTGAGCGTGAGTCTGACGCACATTGGATACCGAAGTGTTTTTTGAATCTCTTGTTACCTGTTACCACAGTTCTTGCGAGGCTTCAGAATGTGCATCTTATTGTCGAAGAAATAAAGACACAATCTCAGCTTTCCAGTGGCGACTATGAACCATCGCTTGAGGCTTTTTCCCCACATATCGAGAAACTTGTTACAAATTTTGGAGCAGAGTACGACGCCCATGGATTAGACGAAATTGTCGTTGCAGCCATTGCACCCGCGGTACGTTGGAGTGGTTGCTATTGTGCGTGAGACACTTACAGTCTGGTAGGTGCAACAATCACTTGCTCGATGGCAGCCGCTACAAGATCCTAAACTTCTTGTAAATGTTTTTCGTCGCTGGAAACGTGCCCTAAAGTTCTCAGCCATGGAGGAAGTGAGTGAGCATGTAGCTGACGTCTACGGTGCACGAACTATTAGGTCAAAGCCACCAGTCCAGTGAGTGGAATAGGCTTGCAGTGCCTCCGTGAATGAATGACTAATGTTATATTAGAAACATGGCCATGACACCTTACGAAAGTCTACTGTGGAGTGTATGGTTGCCTAAAGTGCGTTCCTGTATAAAGTAAGTTTGCACTGAGAATGTCGCTGTGGCTGGGCTGATGCTTAATTTAGCAATGATTGGTCACCCCTGGACGCAGACCCTGCAATCCAGCTCTACGAAGCGTGGTCCGATATTCTTCCTCCCTTCATCCGCGACAACTTTCTCGACCAGCTAGTACTTCCTAAAGTTCAAAAAGGAATAGCTGAGTGGCAGCCACACACTGGTGGGCCAGCTCTACAGGCGATCGTGTTCCCTTGGTTACCGCACGTTGCCCTTCGAATAGAGGAACTCCTTGGCGAAGCCAAGCGTAAGGTGAAGTCACTCTTCAGGGTTTGGTCTGCCAGCGATGGCCTGTCGGAGGACCTAACTGCTTGGAAAGATGTGAGTATCACTCTGCAAGGATCTGCATATATGTGGAAACTCATAACCTCCAGGTTTTTGGTCAAAGTGATTGGAATGCACTCATGCTCAAGTATGTTGTCCCAAAGCTTGGACTCACACTCCGGGAAGACTTCAAAGTCAATCCACGTGAGCAAGCCATGGGACCGCTCGAACTTGTCTGGCCCTGGCGCTCATTCCTGCCCTCTTTGGTATTCTCACAATTGTTTGAAACCGAGTTCTTTCCCAAATGGCTCGACGTTCTGCATATATGGCTTATTCAACCGAGCGTCAATTATGAAGAAGTGGCTCAATGGTATGCTTTCTGGAAGGGTACCTTTCCCCAAGAAACTTTAGACTTGCCAGGCATTGCACAAGGCTTCACTCGTGGACTGCAGTTGATGAATAAGGCCATCGAACTCGGACCCGAAGCGTCATCAAAGCTTCCTCGGCCAGAGGTCACAGTATCGACTGGAACGACAAACGGCTCACGTCAAAACATACCCAGGGCGCGACCAGCACCCGCTCGTGCAGGGGAGATCACATTCCGTTCCATAGTGGAAGAGTACGCTGCATCACATGATTTATTGTTCATCCCATCGGGCAGAGCTCACGAGAAGTCACGAATGCCACTATTCAGGGTGTCGCCCAGTGTTGATGGGAAAGGTGGAATTCTAGTCTACATTCTGGATGATGCGGTATGGGCAACTGACGGAGATGATTATCGAGCAATTTCTTTGGAGGAGATGGTATTGAGGGCGAACAAGTTGCGATGAGTGTCTATTCAATAATTACGCATGTACGATCGCCTCATTATTGTATCGTCTACACCCTTGACGTTTGGGTCGCCCGAATATAATATTTAAGCAACAAATGTTAATCCTAAAGAACATTATGGTTAGTATAGACACCCTTGCTGCGCTCGTTTCCCATCAGTTCAATGTCCGAGTTCTGTGATATGTGCCTCTCGCCTTTCATGAACGCAAAATGCAAGTCCGTGCTGGTGCAGAATCCGTTACGTAGAATGTTCCGGGTGAATGTCTTGACCTCGCTAGTGTCTTTGGCAAAAGCTCCCTGGCCTTATTCGACAACTCGGGAGTTGGATATCTTGATCAAAAGGAGGCTGTGACAAACATGTGTGATGTTCAAAAGTTGACAAGAGTGAATTCATGGTCCTGGTCGTGACGTGGGATAGAGTGGCCCTATTCATGCTTTCTTCGGAATATTTAGAAAACGCAATTCCTCCCATATGTCATGTTTTCCCTCGCCCGTACTCTCGTCCAGTCGTCGTTGCTACGCGAAGCTTAGGCCATGAGTAGATAGAACTGAGCTCAGAAAGGGAGGTCAGATGGCGACGAGGCCAGGCCTCCTAGATTTCTCCATTGATTTCTGGTGATCCACAGGAAATTTATACCCTAGCATAATCCATTTATAATCCGTAGATGAACGACTAACTCTTCAGCTGATGAACGTGATGGTTTGAGATGGTTTCAAGGCTGTGAAGGTCGAGTTTCGTGTGCTCGTAGGGTTTAGGCGTGGGAGGGTAGAGAGCTAGGGGACATTTTTGAGAGCGATTTGGGGAGAGCGGAGAGGTGATATGTGGAAGAGCAAGCCCGTCTAAATCAGAGTTTGTACCGTGTGCGATAAAGGACAACACAACATCTGCTTTCCGGACAGTGGTGCAATTGAACGAGATGCACATTTTCATGCGATAAACGGCAATCGTCTATCGATGTGAAGTGAGTTGCCAATTTCCAGCATTTTGCATTACTGACTATACACATGTGATATCGATGATAAACTCACAAACCGTTGAACGTTTTGACATCAATTTCGCGACTGCAGCCAAAATACCATAGGAGGCCCACCACCCTATTGCGCTGGGTGGAATAAGTGATTCGTAAATCACAAGTCATATTTGCGTTAAACGATAACCCGAATATTTGTACCACGGCCTAAATAAAACGCAGAGATCAGCTCTATGGATCCATGGCTTATTAGGCGATAAGCTGCTCGGTGGTATCATCGCATAGACACTAATTCAGGTGTGGGATCTTGAAGACATATTATTTAATGGAATATTTACCAGACACGGTCTATGAATGAGATTCTAGGCCGTCTAACACGAGCCTGTGAATGGAGATATTTATTGAGTTTGAGACCGCAGAGATGGAGTCCGTCCACCCTCGTAGATATGATCATGGAAAGGTTTTGCTGTTGAAGGAAGAGCAAGCAAGATGTTCATAGTTTAGGTCTGACCTCATCCTCTAGCACCGCGCTAAGGTTAGACTTTGAATTGCTATTCAATCCAATTATGGACAGTGTGACGTCAGTCGGACCTCGATTTCCCCATCCTTATGTCTATCCCTCAAGCCGGCTGTCTGTCATGGTTTCAATGGCTCGGACGCAAGAAATCAAATGCTCCACTAGACGACTCCCAAAGAAATCATCCTGAACCCAAGAGCATGGATGCTATTCTCGTAAGAACAACTTGAAACTCGAAATTACATCCTCCTAAGATGCAAATATTTACGTAGAAGAGTACTTCGGAATATAGTGCTATTCCTTGTCCTTGCAATATGTCTGCTTCCCAAGGGGAGATATGGGAATTCGAAGCACTACCCCGGTACAATGTACGAGAACCTTTAGGCGACTCCATTACGTTTAAGCCCGAGGTACTGGAGACCATTGAAGCGGAATTAGATACGCTCAGTCCAGAATTAAGATCTCTTAGCCTCAAGATACATGGTGACATTCCATTATCACATTCTATACCGTTGCAGTAAATCTAATATTTTGAAGATCATCCTGAATTGGGCTTTCAAGAGAAGTGCGTTCACGTACACATATTGTCCAGTTGCCTTCCAATGCTCTTCTCTAGATATGCACATGATACTCTAACTGCGTTTATGACATCTCATGGGTTTTCTGTCACCAAACATTACCTCAAACTTGATACGGCTTGGAAAGCAACCTTTACACATAAAACTGGTGGTCGAGTCATTGGTGTAAACTCCGAAATGGACGCGCTGCCTGGAATTGGACATGCATGTGGACATAATCTGGTACTGACTTTGGGTCGAGATACGAGATAAAATCCAATATATACCGATATCTTGACAGATCGCAATCATTGGTGTTGGCATAAGCTTGGCAATAAAGGCAGCCCTCCAGAAACACGATATACCAGGAAAAATTGTGCTGCTCGGAACGCCCGGTACTCTTTCTGAACTGGATCGGTCTAGTAAACTCATCAAATCTTACACAGCCGAAGAGGGCGGCGGGGGAAAGGTGATTTTGCTTGAACGTGGAGGATATAAGGACATGGATGCTTGTTTAATGTAAGATTGGTGGTTGTCTTTCCAAACATTAACCCATGTATGCCAAGGGCACACCCCGGACCTGGACTTGCTCACTCAGCTGGTACAGGACCCTGCAAAGCAGTGCAGTCGATCAACGTGGAATTTTTTGGTCATACGTATGGGATTCATGTGATCTTTCACCTCACCCCTTCACTTACATTTTTGTGTGAATTCATTCAGTGCACATGCATCGGCGGCGCCGTGGGAAGGGCAGAATGCTTTGGACGCCGCGTTTCTCGCTTATTCAAGTGTTTCCGTCCTCAGGCAGCAAATCCATCCTTCTCATCGAGTTCATGGAATTGTAGAAGGAAGAAACTGGGCTGCGAATAGTTCGTAGTGATTTATGATTTATGGGCGTTGTAATGATCGCACTCCAGTTATCCCGGATTATGCCAAGATGACCTATATCGTTCGAGCTCCTATTTGGGAAGAAACAGAGGTTTTACGAAACAGAGTTATGAAATGCTTTGAGTAGGAGTTGTGTTTCAAATAGTTGATGCCTCTGATTCACCGCCTCACAGAGCTGCCGCGCATGCTACAGCAACCCAGGTCAAAACGACCTTAGGACAGCCATTATATGACCTAAATCAGAACGATGCCTTAGGTAAATGACCCTTTTCGTTCGTGACGATCATTCGGCTGATGACGCTCGCAGCACAAGGCTTTGCGGACATCGCATCCCAGAGATACAACGTGCAAGTCAGTTCCTCCGTAGAGGGTGCTATTGGGGGTAGCACTGATTTTGTGAGTGTCCTTATCTCGTCATATCAACGGCTAAAGTTACCTTTTTTTAGGGAAACGTGACTTATGGCAAGTTGCCTGTGTCCTCATAAGGTCTTTCATCTAACATGATAGTGTGACTCAGCACTCCCCGCAATACATCCTTCATACTGTGAGGCAGTGTCACATATGCTATATCTGTGACTGAGCAACTACGATCACAGCCATTCCCACCAAACTCAATGGTGGAAACCATACTTCCCTGTTCACTCTCTCTGCTCGCACGCAAGAGGCCCATGATGCCAGTATTGTGATTGCGAAGGCTCTTTCCTACATCGGAGTTCGCGTTATTAACGACGAGCTTTTTTTCAAAAAAGTAACTCCTTTGTATCGCCCTGCTATTGCCCTTAATGACTCTGCGACAGGTCAAAGACTCTTTCGACCAGAAAAAGGGCGTGAGAAGTTGAACGGAGTTTGGATTGAGAAGTTATATCTTTCGTCTCGTTAATCTCCTCCATTTTTTTTGTCACTCATGTTCATGTGGCCGGAGCGAAGGGATGACGGTCATCTAGGATAGTGCATGGATAGCTGCCCTCCAGCAAATCTGCAAGCCAGTTAGAGTTAATGTTGATTAATGAATTAAGCATTCAATTTGCTAATTTGCTGGGCATTCCATCTACTATGACTATCACCACTTAGCCTCGACTCCCATTCTACTTAATTAGCAAGTCACCAGGATCGTGCCAACGGCCTCATTGACACCCTGCCTTTTTTGCCTTTGTCATCGTTTTATTCGACTGCACGTAATGGTCGTTACACACTCCCACCCGAGCAGAGCGGTATTCATTACCTGTACCGACTCTTAGAC